>LUGF01047834.1:189569-202031 GCA_001625245.1 Calycopis cecrops
TTCGGTTTCTAAGCTCAATCCACAGATGGCGCTACTTGAAAGAGAAAAATGACAAATACACAGCGATCGTCCATTTATTAGTTGTTAAATAAATTATAGTTTAATTTCAAAATATTTATTTATTAAATTCGAGTGTAAAGTTAGAGTATTAAGTACATTATTAAGTGATAGCGTTCCAGTATTATCATAATATGGGTAAATATTGTTTTTAATAAGTTTGCTTCATTACTCCTGTAAATTTCGGCGAATTTTGAATACATTTGTCTACTAGCACTACATCATCAAAAACAGGGGATGCTACTCAAATATCTATTCCTTAATTTACTCTTACTTTGTAAACGGTACAGCTAAACTGCAGCTCGGCCATCTTTCCTATATGAAAAGTTTGACCCGAGGCTGCCCACAGGGCTCCGTACTATCACCTTATATATGGAATATAGGATTCGATGACTTGTTTTCCCAACCACTACCGGCGTTATGTACATTGATGCGCTTCTAATAGTTACACCCTCACATACAGATTATGACGTGAGGGTTGTCTTCAGAAATATCATTAAGGTTATTAAAACCATTTTTCGTCAAAATCAATTGATTGAAAGATAGACGCATCAAAAGTGGAAAAAATTGTGTCCCTCCCCTCTTACTTTTAAAATAAGAGACTGAGAAATTTAAAAAATATATATGCTGTAGATCTGAATAAAAATTTTCAATAAAAATTGGTTTTATAAACCTATTAGTTTTGAGAAATGTATTATTTCTCAAAATACGCAAATATAAAAATTTTCGCTCATACAAAAGCTACGAAAAACCAAGTTATTTCATTTTCTGGTAAAATTGTCACACACTTTTTGTTGGAACGGAACCCGGTTTCTCTTAGTAATTTATTGTGATCTCCGTGATGAAATTTACAATTGCAACCATACTACTATTATTATTTTATAGTAGTTAATACATATTAGGTATTATTTAGTCTATTAGTTTAGACTGTTTAATAAAGACGTTGTTTGTGAGTTGTAAAGTTTGGACACTATTGGTTCTTTGTCTAGGTGTCATGCCGCGGTGAAACAAAACAGCCTTTTTAAATGCATACTTCATTCATTTTTTTTATCGCCTTCGTTAAACTTTAACCAATAACTAATTAAAAAAAAACAATAGTGTTATAGTACTGTTCAAAGTGTATAGGAAAGAAAATTTGTCGGAATAATCGGTTTTTCATGATTCCTGACGCCCATATTAGCCAACCACACAAAGGCCATACAGATGCATTCCCCTCCAGCCTCCTCCCTCCTTCATAAGAGCCTAACTACTACTTACACCCCGCACGAAACACCACAGCACATGGGTACCTCCTCTCGCTTACACGCCAGTGTCGTGTAAGCAAGAAGTGCTTCCCCAGTCGCGCCGGATCGATTCGGCTGCATATCTCTAATGCTATAAAATAGCTTATTCAAATTTAAATTCATCTTTTTTTTGACGCAACGCCTTTGATGAAATACTTTTTCACATACAACAACCGTCAAATATTTAAATGAAACTGAAACTCCCGAAGCACGCGAACTTTGTCAATATGCGCACAATATGGCGGCGCTTAATAATTCCTATAACATTTGATGAAGCCGTTTTATTAAATAGTCGAGTACTTTTTGTAATCTGGTAGGTTGTTGTGGTCGACATTGTAGAAAATTACAGCGATTTAGGTTCTAAAACGCTGTATTTATTATTATGACGTTATAAGTATATTACAATATTAGGAGGAAGGTTGATATTTTTTCATTGTACATATATCGAGAAACCACGGCCACTGATATACTTTTCATTCACGCTAGTCACCTCAGTGACAGCTGTACGCGTTACGTGCATTGTGTTACTTTTCGATGGCACATTGAAGCAGATAGCCTCCTTTTCTTCAACATGACGTCTGCCTAATGCCTGGGTTCCTAACCTGGTGGGGTAATTACCCCCGTAGGGGTAATTCAGCTATTTCACGGGGGTAACAAATAACCTAAGTATAGGATCGTAAAATTTTAAAAAGTAAGGGCCAAAATCACTTTTCCACAATTCACATAGATCCACAGGGGTAACAGTATTGAAAAGGTTAGGAACCACAGGTCTAATGAATATGTAGTGAGTATTCAAATGTCCCGATTACTTAATAGCCTCCTTATACTATAAAGTATAAAAATTGTGATGTGAATTTGTAATATTACTTCACCGAATAAAACTTATACTATTTCATTATAAGGTCATTATTAGATATTGTAAGGATGAGGAAGGAGGACAATGTACTGTCAAAGCCTCTAGTTTCGTGGATGTTTATGGACAGATTCTCACTTATAACGCCTACGAGGGCAAACGAAACGCTAAAGTCTTTTGATGACTATACTATAGATGACTATAGACACGAGGGTCACTCTAAAAGTTTTTAGAACTGCCCACTTGCAAACAATATAATAAAAAAGAAAGTTCGAGTTTTGAAAATGGAACTCTTTGTTAAATTATTGAATATGGATTTTATTCTTTTGTCATATATTTTACGTTTTGGCGGCAAATTGAAAATTGTCTGTGTCACGTCAGTGTGAATTTAACGCGAGAAAATTTTCGTGCAATGATTTTTTATGACTTTCGATGTTATTTAAGTCAACAAGAAAGTTATGATAGGCTTCGATTGGCCTTTCACGATGAAGGCCCATCTTGTGCCACTGTTTACAACTGGTTTAATGAGTTTATACGTGGTCGCACTAATCTCATCGATGATCTGCGTATCGGACGGCCTTCTACGGTGACGACTGAAGGTAACATCAGTGTTGTGCGGCGTATGATAGAGACTGATAAAAGAGTGACCTATCAGCAGATTCGGACAAGCTTATTATACTGATCCCGGTATGAGTCAAGTTCACAAAATCCTCGATGAACATCTCAGCTGTCAGAAAGCTTTGTGCCCGGTGGATACCTCATAATTCGACCGAAGCCCAAATACTCCGCCGTGTTGATTGATGCCGTGAAATGCAGCGATATATTGGTGTGAATGGACACTATTTTGAAAAGATATAATAAAACTAATAACTTGCTAGTTTGCTCAGTTTTTGATTTTCTAAGAACTTTCAGTTTGACCCTCGTACTATAGATATAGTCATCAAAAGACTTTAGCTTTTCGTTTGCCCTCGTAGGCATTAGATATAAGTACATTTACCGTTTAGAAGCGACAGTGAAACACTAACAAATATCTCTTTATACTATAAAACTTTTATTTTCCAACCTAAGCGTATGCGCTCATCCTTTACCGTACGATTAATGCTAAGTTGTTTATTATGACTATATTTTTTTATTCCTAAAGCTAGTAGATTTATTGTGGACAATGCAGGCGCGCAGGTGGTCACCTTTTGTCTTGTAAGATCGCTGATTGTAAGTATTATATATACGAGGTGTACGAGACAATGCTTTTATTGTTACAGTTACTAATGGCTTCGAAAAAAAGGAAGTTAATAGAAGAAAATAGGGCGTTTAACGATGCATGGACAGATTTATATTTTTTTATTAATTACAATGGCAAATCGCTGTGCTTAATATGTCAAAAAACCCTTGCTGTACATAAAGAATATAACGTCAAACGCCACTATGATACCGAGCATAAAGCTAAATTTGCATGCCTAGTAGGAGAATCAAGGAAAAATAAAATTAATGCACTTAAATCTTCAGTTAAGAAGCAACAAAATATTTTTAGGGTTCAAGTTCAAAGTAACGAGTCGAGTATACGAGCATCTTTAAAAGTAGCGGAAATTCTTGCGAAGTCAGGCCGACCGTTTACCGATAGCGAACTTATAAAACAATGTGTGTTAGTTATGGCTGAGGAGATGTGCCCCGACCAAAAAAAGAAATTTGAAAATGTAAGTCTTTCTGCAAGAACGTGTACCCGGCGAACTGAAGATTTGGGCGATAATTTATGTCAGCAACTCCGAGAAAAAGCACAAGAATTTGAATGGTTTTCTATAGCTACTGATGAAAGTAATGACGTGTCAGATACCGCCCAGCTTTTAATATATGTTTTTTTTTTTTTTTTTTTTATGATATAGGAGGGCAAACGAGCAGCCGGAGCCATTTTCATGACTACCGACGCCCACAAACATCCGCATAGAGGCTATACAGATGCGCTGCCCTCCTTTCTCCTCCCACCTTCATGGGCCACCGGCTACTTACACACCGCACGAAACGCGACAGCACAGCTGTCACTTTACGCCAGTCTCGTGTAAGCGAGAGGTACCTCCCCGGTCGTGCCGGCCCAATTCGACTGCATGCAAGCATGCAGTGTGGCACTACCTCTTACCAAAATTTGTTCGCGGAATCGATAAGAACTTTAATGTTTATGAGGAACTTTTAGAATTATGTAGTTTGAAGGGAACGACTACAGGGGAAGATTTGTTTTTTAAGTTAGAACAAGCACTAGTAACAATGCAATTACCTTGGGAAAAATTGATAGCAGTAACAACAGACGGAGGAAAAAACATGAGTGGACAAAATAAGGGTTTAGTAGGTAGAGTTAAAACGAAACTGGCAGAGATAGGATGTGACGTCCCATTATTTTTTCATTGTATCATTCATCAGGAAGCATTATGTTCGAAAGTCGTGTCATGGAAAGAAGTAATGGACATTGTGGTATCGACTGTAAACTACATTAGAAAAAATGGATTGACTCATCGTCAATTCCAGAAGTTTCTGTTAGATATGGAAGCAGATCATAGAGATGTTGTTTATTTTTCTGAAGTGAGATGGTTAAGTAGAGGTGCAGTACTGAAAAGGTTTTTTGACCTCAGAAAAGAAATCAACACATTTATGAATGAAAAAGGCAAATCTATTCCAGAGCTGACAGATAGTCAATGGTTAATAGACCTTGGATTTTTAACAGATGTAACTCATGAAATAAATACACTGAATGTGAGGCTTCAAGGTAAAAAAAAACTAATCTCTGATATGTACACAGACGTCAAGGCCTTCCTAATGAAAATAAAACTATTCATAAAACATATGGATGAAAAAAAATTTTATCATTTTCCCACTTGTAAAAATGCTGTCGAGGAAGCTGGAAGTAATTTTAATTGGAAAAATGATAAAATGAAGAATATTTTAACACAACTACAGGCTCAATTCAGCGACAGATTTGCGGATTTTGAAAAAATTTCAAGCAAACTGAAGATTTTTGCAAACCCTTTTTCTTGCGATGTTGAGGAAGTGCCGAGCAATTTGCAAATGAACCTGATTGATCTCCAAGCTAATGATGCTCTCAAAAGCTCATTCTGTGAAATTAATGATGTAATTAAATTTTATAACAGCTTGTCATCTGATTTTGACGAATTAAAAAGGTTTGCTCAGCAGTACCTTACAATTTTTGGAAGCACTTATTTATGCGAACAAACTTTTTCAATTCTCAATTACAGAAAAAATAAATATGCTTCTCGTCTCACAGATGAGCATTTGAGAGCAATTCTAAGAATTGTAACTACAAATATGAGAGCTAATATAGAAGAAATAGCCTCCCAAATCCAACCTCAGACATCACACTGAAATTAGTAGAAAATCAGTTAATATAATTTTCATTTCTATTTTTCGGTAGTAATTCTTCCAGGTAGGTATAAATCCCAAACATATAAACATGATTTAAGAATTACTTACGTATACGCATTAAAAGCTTTATTTTTAACAATTTTCATAGCTTTCGTTTACACGAGACCGGCGTAAAAAAACAGCTGTGTGGTTGCGTTTCCTTCGGTGTGTAAGTAGCCGGTGGCCCATGACGGTGGGAGGAAAAAGATGGCAACGCATCTGTTTGTCGCTATGCAGATGTCTATGGGCGTCGGTAGACATGAAAATGGTTCTGACTGCTCGTTTGCCCCCTTATACCATAAAAATACCAATTAATTATACATAGGTATATTGGAGTTCTGAGTTAATATCACAAGTGCGGCCCGCCTCTAGTTTATTTTTCCGCCTTGTGGCCCTTGCCTGCCAAAAGGTTGCCGACCGCTGATTTATATGAATGACATATAAATATTTGTAAGAAATAGTGTTGTTTTAAGTACGGGATCCAAAAACAAGCAAAACTACTTAATCAAATCTGGTATCGTTTTTAAAGTTTAATTGTTTAACATTACTAATAATATAAAACTGAAGAGTTTGTTTGTTTGAACGCGCTAATCTCTGGAACTATTGGTCCAATTTGAAAAATTCTTTCAGTATTAATTAGTATACTTAGCGAGAAAGGCTAGGCTTTAAACCGACGCGACTGTGGAAAAAAACGGATTCACGTAAACGAAGTTACGGGCGTCTGCTAGTATACTATAAAACTGTCGAGTGTTTCAACTTAATATTCCGCTTAAAACCTGAGAAGTTTAATACGTACGACAATATGCACATAAAGCTTCTAAGTCATTGAACTAACGTAGTAGTAACAACTCACTGTTCTAAGTATAATATTGATAGTGATGCTGTTTAAATAAATTGTTCGTATTAATTGTCGAAGTGTCCAGAATTATTTAGATCGCTTGAAATTATATAGGAGATCCTTGTGGAGCAATGACCTGTCGCCCTGTGTTCGTACAATAATAAATACGCTGGGTATTCGTAGCTCCCGGAGGCCTAATTAATCCAGGAGACGCTGTGAACAGTTAGACAAACATATAAATCCATTTGGGGTTATTATTAAGAGGTTATTGTTAATATTAAGACGGTTTGTAGATAAAACTAGGACATGGTTTGTTAGAGTTTTATTTTTCTTTTTTTTATTTAGTACAAAATAAAAAACGAGCAACAAAGTTTTATTAACTCCCATTGGTCGGTAACATAACTTTATTTAATAGAAATCAGCATAAATCTCATGCAGATGCGCTACCCTTCTTTCTCATCAGCTGCTATTGGTCAGCAGAAGTATATTCTCTTCATATCATAAGTGTTACTTCAAGCGAAAGGTACCTCCCGTTCACGGGTGAAACGAGTGGTACCCACCTCTGCTACTTCTAAGTTACTAGTATCGACAACGGCAGCCAATATGATATTTCTATGAAATAATCGCATGGAGCATGTACAAATACTAAAGCTGTCTTGTGAACTGTGACGAATGTTTTCTATTTTGTTAATAGCTTTTGTTTCGAAACTGCAACCGTTGCAACTTCATGCTGTTACTTCGTGTCACAAATATTAAAATTTCACTCTCATCACTTTTTCACAACGCGCAACTTAAAAATATGAGACACATTGTTTCTCCCTGGAAATGATGAATATTAATTATCCTGTATTCCTTTTTATGTGTTATTTGTTATATTCCTGTATTATTAGTCCGAATTCCCTACTGCACGACGCCATTAATCATGACACGTATTTTTATTGCATAATAAAATAAACTTGTAGCCGCTGTACTATCGTTTCTTCCACATATACAACGGCAAGTCATGTTTCAGGCGATGCGTTCCTTCCTCTTATTTACCCCAAAATAATCCATCAGGCTCTCCTACAAACTGGACAAAATGTGATATATTCTTAATGATGATCAAGGAATTGATGTCTGCTTTGTAGCCTTTGCTTTTTTGACAATGACTCTATGCTGCATTAAACCCAGTACTGCTTCATCGATGTTATTTATTTAGCAGTATTAGGGTAGCCGCCGAATGACGGAAGATAAGGTAGATATAGCAATCCCTTTTATTATACTAAGTATTATAAACAAAATGATGGTTCTCTGTATATAAATGTATAACTTTCCACCGGGGGGCTGCTGAGGGCCGGCTGAGTGTGACATCGGGAAGATTGGTTATGACATGCAATTGTGTCATCACGCTGCGCGGACAGATATGACATTAGCACCCCTCATTGAACTGGTATTAAACCGCAATATGTCATTTATGATTATTATGATTTTTTATATTTTTTTTAAACAGTATAAGAGTGCAAACAAGCTGTCAGAGCCATTTTCATAACTACCAACGCCCATGGACGTCTGCATAGAGTTTATACGGATACGTTGTCCTCTTTCCTCTTCCCACCTCCATGGAATGTCGGCTACTTACCGCGCCAACAGTACAGCTCTCACTTTACGCTGGTATCGTGTACCTACCCGGTAATGCCGGCCCAATTCGGATACATGCATGCACGCAGTATGGCACTAATTCTTTCCAAATCTTACTACCTACTCAAACTATGATAAGGATACTCACAGACTGAAAACGTTGTATACTTAAAGATAACAAATATTGCTATCGTTATGATATGATAAATCACGTACCTGTTATTTTAAATTCAATTCGCTGAAAAAACAACAACGTAGGGATTATATTATTGTGACATAAAGGTTTTTGGTTCTATTCCAGAACTCAGCGACCGTAAAAACTGTTAGAACATCGGAAAGCAAACAAGCGTATTGCCAATAAAATTGACAGGTGAAATATTTGAGCGTGAAGTTGCAGTCTGCGGTATGTTATCAATATTTTGTGTTCTAACTATCTACTGAATCATTGAGCATCCATACCTTATATTGAAGACAACAAAAATTACATTACATTATTATAATAATATGAAAAGACGATCAGTCCAAGCCTAGTGATGACTGTCGACGTCCATAAACATCCACATATTGCATTAGTTATGGAAAAGTGTTGGTCTACTTCCTTCCTTCTAATGTGTCATCGAACTCTCAGTAGCAAAAGCAAAAGCTTAGATAACAGCAATATTATGGAGAGGTATTTTATATGATCATGCAGGATCAATTCCGCAATTGTATTTAGGTATGCGTGTGATATATACACAAATATCACTACATCTACAAAGTTGTTTTTTTTGGTATAAGAGGTCAAACGAGAAGACGACGCCCATAGACATCTGCATAGAGATAATCAGATGCGTTGCCTTCCCTCCTACCACCTCCATGGGCCACCGGCTACTTACACATCGCTTAAAACGTGACAGAACAGCTATCACTTTACGCCGGTATGTATGCATGCAGCGTAGCACTACCTCATCTTATAGATAATCCTATTATGCAAAATCTTTTTAGAAGAGAAGAAAATAATTATTTATTGGTAAAATTTACTCTAGTGCAATCTCTCTATAAATTCATTTACAAAAAAGAGCAAAATAATAATATTTTCCTGGACCAATTTTAAGTGTATTGGCCATATTTATTATTTATCTGACCCCACTTTTAAAATTTGTAATTCCATATATAACTCAGTCACCCAACACTATTGCACAAACTCTTCAATACTCTTTCTGAACTAGGTTAAGACTAAAAGTTTCAACAAATCAAAATGTATGAGTTATAACTTTTATTTTTTGTCACACAAGAGACAATGCATTATGCACAATCCAACAGGTCCTGGGACAATCCAACCATCACCACCACCCAACCATTACCGACTAAAAGCCACTGCGAGAGCCTTCGACCGCTGTAGTGAAGTTCCCTGGATCTGGTAGCAAGAGAACACTCCAAAAGAGGCCATTCTGACTATTAAAACAACCCTGACACGCTTTACCTCCAGAGTTATGTAGGGACGAAGATGCTACAACCTTGTCGTGGTGGGGTCTTACGTGCCTCTGTGATCTCCCAGGCTATGCCGGACAGGGCTACTCATATTGGACAGGCTTGGGAGGAGAGTCAGGATGTGAATCGAACTGCATCGCACGGTTCTAGGTCGTAGTAGGAACTGTTCAGAGGGAGCCGGCAGTCCTGTTTGGTTTGATTTAATACTAATATTACTCTCTTGGCAACCCTAAATTAAGCCAAAATTGTACGTTCTATTACTTAAATTCATAGAATCCTTTATTTTACAGGGTTATATTTTCTGTCTTTTATATGTCGCTACGTAAAAGAAAATTTATCTTTCCAGGCCCATAAAGAAATTCACATACAAAGTTTCTTTAGAAAATATTTTAACTTTATGCTATTATGAATGGACTAATTTAAATGCTCAAGTTTCTCTTTAGGTCGCAGTCTTTTAATTCCTTAAAATGAATGCAAGTGTGTCAGTTACTTTAAATGTAACAAAAAATGTAACAGTGAGTTCTTTACAACAATTAAAATGCTACCTGTTAAAATAAGTTGAGTCTGAACAAAATACAGTTATCATAAATATCACATACCTACCATAAGATTAGAGAGAAAAAGAAAACTATACATTTTTTTGGTGTGCATGAAAAGTATATTTGATAGTTGATTTGATACGCCTTCAATATTGATACCTATTTGCGTAGCTTTTAAATTAATTACCTATACTACTCATATGAGTAAACTTACATTGTTAGTTGACGATTGACTTAAATCGTCACATTTTTCTAGTCATAAACATGAAAATAGAAAATAACCCCCAATTGTGTAAGAGGCAGTATCTATCATTGCTGTAATGGAGCTAAATTGGAACTATAAGACCGGAGATGTTCTTTTTGTTCACATAACACCAGTTTACCTGTGCTGACACCATTCCTGCGGTTTGTGAAAATCCAGTGTCTCGTTGAGAGGATAGGGTGAAGGCAATTCATCTGCCAATCCTCAGGTGCGAATATTAATTGTGGGTATCGGTAGTCTGTAAAATGATAAATAATTACAAGTAAGGTTAAAAATATGTGTAAGTAGCCGGTGGCCCATGGAAACCAAAAAAAAAACCAATATTTGGTAAATATTTGACCATAAATATATGCTACATATTCTACTTAAATAAATAGAAATAGGAAGCAAGATAGAAAACATTATATAAGATAACTGATAAGTGTTACTAAAATATCCACTGCTGAAGGAACTTTCAGGGATGTATTATGTTATAACCAGTGCGTTTATAAAAAAAAAATATACTTATTTCCTACTTATTTCCATTCAATTCGATTTGATTCGGTTCCAATACTTTTGTTACGGTATTATTTAGTAGTTGCTCGCACATGTCATTAATTTATGAGAGAGCATAGGTGTTACGTCTTTATACTAGCCAGCTACGTCCCAGTCGTGAAGACTCAATTCAGCTGCAATGCGGGAAGATAGCTATTACAATATACTTTCATATAATAGGATGATACGTCAACTTTAACTACCTCTAACCATACTTACAAACAGAACGGCCACTTAATCAATATAATACTCTATTCTATTGAGCTGCTACTGTATTGGTTCCTATGAATACAATAGGAGTGCAATTATTGAGTACGGTACTATTGAGTTGGACTCGGTATCCATTGACCAGTATTAATAGGGATTCTAGCGTTGATTTTGTCTGCACTTTCAATTTCTCTTCAATAAGCTATTGTCTTGAAATAATTTTAAAATGACAAATGTAGGTAATTATGTCTGAGTGCGTGTATCGGGAAAAGAGTATTTATCTATATTAATACTAGGTACAAAGATAAACAAATTGTTTTTTCGGTGGAACGAAAGTTTCTCTCAGTATTATGAAGCCCAATAAATAATTTATCAGACTGCAAGCAAAAAAAAACACTAAAATTCGAGTGAAATCACAGGCAGAACCGAACTTCTCATAATTAGTACACGGAATTGATCAGAACCAAAATATAAGCATTTCTACACGTTGTTTTTCGCAAAATAGAACATCGAAGCAAGAGAAAAATATTCATAAATTACTTAATGATGCCTTTTAAATTATAATTGCATGCTTCATATTTAATATTTAAAGCTACCAGGCTATATTTCTACGTAGTATTTTTAGACGACTCCGAACTCTTTAATTATAATTAAAATCGACGCTTTACATGCTCTTTTGTGAACCAGTAGACTGGAAAATTAAATAACATTTTCATACGAAGACAAGACGCTATAAAATATTTATTCTTATTTACTTTGAATTGTTGATTTGACATTTGATTAAACCTAATAAAGTTCCCTACGATGACAAAATATATAATAGAAGCTTTGTAGGTATGAGTAAAAGTATAAATAAAATGTAACTACACTTACGCGCTTTATAATACGCATACAAAATAAGAGTATAATGTAGACATTTACACCTTTACAAGTTCCAATGTAATGAATTTCACAAGCTTTTGGCAGCACGCAGCTGAATGTATCGGCTGCATTGGACTACAATATTTCACTTAAAAAGTCTATAAGGCCCCTGGCCGTCCAGATATCCTAGCTGCTTAAAACAAATACTGTACTACTGCTGTTTCATATTTTGTGACCTATTATAATATATTTAATTAATAGTTAAATACATGAATAACAATAAAATGTTGATTTGTTTGTTTATTAATTAGCCTAAGCTTTATAAATGTTTAGTTTATTTTTGTTAATTATTGGGCTAATAAAAAAAAACTAAATTAAGGTCAAAGTTGACTCGTTATTTTTATTTAACACTCTGAATGCCATACGGTCCGCCGGCGGGTCGTATGTTTTCGAGTGCGGCACGCCGTCTATATGTTACACTAAGCGAGACTAGCAAGCCGTACGGGCTGCCGGCGCACCGTATCTTTTGCGCCAAATTC
>LUGF01047834.1:214841-234194 GCA_001625245.1 Calycopis cecrops
AGCACAGCTGTCACTTCACGCCGGTCTCGTGTAAGCGAGAGGTACCTCCCCGGTCGTGCCGGCCCAATTCGGCTGCATGCAAGCATACAGCGTGGCACTACCTCTTACTAAAAAAGAGTGTTTTGTAGTATAAGAGCGCAAACAGGCAATCGGGTTTGATGACTACCAGCGCCAATAGACATTTGTATAAAGAATATGCAGCCCTCTATACACTTTCCCTAGCAATAGACCACCGAAAACTAGCACCGCACGTATTTCGACGCCACTGCAGCTAGGTTCTTTCGGTCATCCCGGCCCAATTCTTCTGCAATGTATAATGCCATATCTTCTTACAAGGCATTTCCAACCAATTGTAATTATTTAACAAAGGAAGACTAATTAATGAAGTCAACAAAAACTCTGCGCGTTTGAAAGTTCGTTTCCAGTGATTATCTAATTGAATGACCGTCAAAGTTGAATGCACTAAGCAGTTCTTACTTGCCACAGGACGATGTATATGGTTTAGCCAACGGTTAAACTGTGTTTTAACCTTCTGATTAAATTCTAAAGTTAAAGCGTAGTGGCCATATTATAATTGTAAAAGTTGGACGTCTCATAGCCTCTCTGTTTAGCTCTTG
Organism: Calycopis cecrops; assembly: GCA_001625245.1. Classification (NCBI taxonomy): domain Eukaryota; kingdom Metazoa; phylum Arthropoda; class Insecta; order Lepidoptera; family Lycaenidae; genus Calycopis; species Calycopis cecrops. The sequence goes on from LUGF01047834.1 coordinate 215,459, forward strand.
ATTTAAGATGGATAGATACTGTGGGGTTAAATGTTTGTGGTTCTTTTAATAAAAGTTGTATTTTTCGCAGGAACGCTATGAAAGGATTTGACTAAAATTCATGCTCAAAATAACGTATGCAATCGTTTCAAGGTCATAAAAATCATTGTTTTGTGAAAACTTGTTGTGCATATTTGATCGCACGGTGACGAAAATCTACAGGGCAATTTCCATTGACTTATAATCATGAAATTTAGCAAGAAGTACTGTAGCAACGGAATTAAAGAAATAAATCCGAAAATAAAGGTATGTCAACTGAATTACTTATATCTGTCGTTGCTACGGTACCCTCGTTGTGCGAGTTAATCTCGTATTTGCTGTTTTTATTTTTATTAGTTATGACGCGCTTCAATCTTAATACTTACATTACTTTAATCTTTAACGATTTGTATTCATATTTATATAATGAAAACGGGACTTAACCGCGTACTATTTTAATCGAAGTAGGTGCTTACCTCGATTGTCGACATTACACTCTTAGTACTTCATCGCAATTTGGATATCTTTGTTTTAAAAACATATTTCATCTCTTTATCATTTATAAGGCGTCTTACGAATCTTTGTAGCTTCAAAACGCCTACATCGTATATGCATTCAGCTAAAATTATTGTTACATATCAAAACAAAATTTGGCGTATGACATGTACAAAAGTATAAATTATCATATAAAATTGTGAAATTTGTCAGTTATACTCGTAACTTGGAGCCACAGCACACACGCGAATTTTAGACGCGGCGACCGGCGACTTGCCGCAGTAGAGCCGGTGACAGTCGTGCAACAGTATTGCAACTGCATTTAGACCTTAATTGACATTAATTGACATACATTAGCGTCTAAGTGGTTGTCCATACCCAATGCGCGGCGGCGGGCGCTACGGCGGACGCTCGAGGTGGCTACAGTGAGGCGCGAGCTAACTGGCGTTTAGACGTTTGTCTATCTATAGAATAATGATCTTCACATCACTTGAGTTAAGGTTCTTTTTTAATTGACACAACTTCCGTTGGTTTGACATAATGACGCGCGCCGTGTCGCTTAGTGCAGTCGCACTAGGCTCCCGCCTCCACTTCAGTGTGGACACCAGGCACGTTTTCATATGTTTGATATTTCCTCGCTCGCACACGCACCCGAGCTATGTGGACGGTGGACAACCATCAAGTCGCTGCGTCTGGCGTCTTGAAGTGTGCGCTCCCCGCGTCTAGTCGCTGAATCCAGCGTCTAAAAAGCAGCTGAGTCGCCGTGTCTAAAAGTCTCGTGTATGCTGTCGCCCTTATTGCTTGCTTATATTCTTCATTATTCCACATTGCTTATATTCTTGGAAATAGCAATATCACATACAGTGATTTTGTTTATATCAAATTTGAATTTCATGTCAGTAATTTTGCTCTATTTTTCACGATTTCAAAGTGCGCAAGGGGCTTTTTTGTAAAATATTTTCATGCCTTTATCGAATGACGTAAGTGGTGCACTTTCTTATTATATTAATATCTTGACGTGTGCGCTCCCCGATTCTAGTCGCTAAATCCAGCGCTGAATCCATAATAGTATAGTAATAAGCACTAGAGTTCTAATCTAATAGTTTCATAATAAACTAGTTTGAAAAGCATTTCAAGCTTACAATTTTGGTATAGAATTGAAGAACGGCTGAAAATGTGCTCCAGGTGAACTCAACTCTGATTCACTTTAACGGTTTGTTACATCTTTCATATCTTACTGATTTTTATCATGTTTAAAATAAATTTTCACACATTTCTACCGTTATTTTCAGTACCCATAATATGTTCGTGTAGTAAGTGTTACTGTGTGTGCTGTTTATCTCAAGTTCGTTTCATTAGATACAATGAAAATAAATTCGAGCATCAAATACTTTTCATTAATATCATTCAACATAATAAACGTATGTATGGTTGGTAGGTCATTATTACATTTTTTTATATTTTCATGTACCTATGTATAATTATGTCGAGTATTATATTCAAATTATTATTAATGTAAATTATAAACATAGCAACAAAATCATTCCTAACTAAATCCCACGGTGATAAAAATTTAGTTACTCATAACTAAATTGTATATACCACTAACATGTATTTTACGTTTTATATTTTTTAATTGTATTTGATGCCTAAGTGAAGAGAAAGTTTAACAAATAAAGGAAACATACGCAGTGATTTTCAACTCGTTTTCAAAAGTTTTTAATTCTATAACAATAACAAAACCTTAGGAGAGGCCTATGTCCAACAGTGGACTGCAATAGGCTGATGATGATGATGATAATGATGATGAACAAAACCTATGTTTAATATTAATTTTAAGGAGTAATAAGTCGCTCACATAGAAAAAGTGACAACCAGTAGAAGTGTCAATAAATTATATGTGTTTCAGTACACTTTAATATCCACTCATTCATAATTCCACGCAAAATCAAATTTGCTGATCAGCACAAAGGGTACCACGCAAGCGCCTATGTGGCTAATCACAGCATTGGACTCGAACGCACTGTGCAATCACAGCTGGCTCATGCCGGTGCGTATCCTTTGACTTTACTGTTGTATTGTTTATTTTTTACGTGAAAATGTATCGTTATTACTCATACTCAGACATGGAGAACTTGTTAATGTTGCAGTTGTACGCTATTGCCAATTACAATTTGCAAGAGGCTCGGATTTTTTGGTTTGAATACTCGATTCTCAAATTGAAAGCCCTCAAGTTCCACACACCTAGTATCTTTGCCGGCCCCACCCAATGTCTTCTCAACTGTGGCCAATTTCAAAGGAAGTTTAAATTATATGCTGGAGATAATATCCTTCTTCTTCTTCGAGGGTTATCCGATATACCGAAAAACGAATTTACCATATTTCTGTAAGGCTTGGGTAATTAACAACTTTTGCCAGTGGTTGTTAAAGATTACATTTGGATACAAAATTAAAGACAATGTTAAACTGTGTGCATTTATGTAATGAATGTAGCGGACGCAATTTCGTGCAATGGTTTTGATACTTAGGACTGGGCTTTGTACAGTCTAAAAGTAACAGTAAACAACGCTTACAGGGGCGCCAGTTGAGGTGGTTTATTATTAGAGGTGCGTTTATATAGCGCCGCGCGCCGAGCTAGGATTGTAGTCCGCGACTTTACTACCGGGAACTGCAGTCAAATATAGTGACACTAATGTAAAAGCATTACCATTCGTGTACAAAAGAAGCAAAAAATAATATAGCCAGATAAGGTTTGGTATTGGTTTTTTCAGACATACTTTTGAGTTTACCTTCGATGACGTTCAATTTAAAAATAAAGTTCAATAATAAGAAAACTTCCAAGATTTTTTGAATAATTCATGAGCTCAACGTAAAGTTCTCTAGTACAAAATTATTCATAGCGCTAATGTAATTATTTTATATTTTCATCCTGTCAGTCGAAGTGATTGAGTAACTCGTAATGGCGCGAGTGTACGTCCTGTATTATGAATAGCTTTCCTCACTTAATATACTTATTAAATTGCTCTTCTTTACGGGAAGTACAGAAAATCTTTACAGGGATGTGCGAGTACCTAGTCCGTTTTAAGTTAAACCAAAAAATTTAAAAATAAATATTGTTAAAAGAAAACATACTTTCAAAATCGTCACACCATTTAAAAGTATCGTTTTTTAATTAATCCTACTAATATTATAAATGCGAAAGTTTCTATGTTTGTTTGTTTGTTATTTCTTCAGGCAAAAACTACTAAATAACATCGATTTTTATACCGAAAAAATGTTTTTATGGGATGCCATGGGATGATTTTGTACTTTCCAGGGGATCGAAATTTATGCAGGTAAAACCGCGGGGCGCAGCTAGTAAAGTTAAATAAAATTAAAACAATAAAAGGAAAAACTTTTGGAAGAAGAAGAGTTCAAGAATGTTATTCTAAATTTTGGTCCTTACTTCGTTTTTAGCATTGAAGGATTTTTTTTATTTGTCTTAGAAAAAGAAAAATAAAAAGAAAAAAATAAAAAATTAATGATGACCTTAAGAAAATTTTAATGACTACTTCTTAGCTCGTATCAAACTTATAGAAAATTAATCATTTTCCAAACCTTTTATACCTGTATTTATTAATGCTCTCAACAGTCTTACTCCAACTTGAGTTTTATAGTGACGCTAAAATATAAATTAATAGTATTTTTAGCATGGGATAATGTACAATTGAAGCCACTTCAGCATTCATATGCCTATAAAATTGTAATAAAATGCCCCGTTAGATCAGCAGATTAGATACCGCATTACATGCGACAACATAGGCATCATAGCTTACGCACAGTACAATCTCTTAAAATGAATCCTTTCAATATTCCATTAAGAATGCCTTTGTACAGGCATTCTTAATGAAATACAGCAACGCAAGCAACGCCACGGTTAGAAGAGGGATTTGAAATCAGAATCTGTATCGTAGTTTTCACCAATTAAATATTAACTGCAAATTGTAAACTGAGGTTTAATGAACTTGTTGAAATATATCTGTATTTCACAATTTCTGTTAACGCCAATATTAATTGCTATCAATATAACACCATTATTGCCCAAAGTGTAAATTTCATCCATCAATTAATCTAAAAACACATGTAATTTGATGCAAACAAATGCACACAAAATTTCCTGGTCGCTCAAATTGCTTTTAGTCATTTCACGATCATTGTGTTTTGTAGACGATATTTTATCTGTAAGCTTCTTGAATTTCAATTATTCAGTGAGCTTTTCCTTATACGTGATCGTGACTTATTTTTCTGATTGTTCCTAATTATGTTTATTCTTCTATCTCAATTATATATAATTATTATCTGTGCCCCGCGGTTTCACCCTCGTAAATTTCGATCCCACGGAAAATCATCCCATGGCATCCCATAGGAACATTTTTACGGGATAAAAACTATCTTGTGTTAATCCAAGTTACCCTTTATGTGTGTGCCATGAAAATCGGCTCAGCAGTTTTTGCGTGAAGGAGTTACAAACAAACAAACAAACATACAAACTTTCGCATTTATAATATTAATAAGATGTATTTCATAATTGTCATTTGTTTTAAGAGCGACAAAAGAGCTAATAAGACTACGTCTAGTAAGATGGTGTTAATTTATTATCAACCAAGTAGGTAGACGATATTATCTGCGTACTATCATATCCATTGTCCAGTTTGGATGCGATTAGACATCGGCTGTCTTTTGTTTCAAAGCTTTGAAGAACGTTTGGCTGCGATAACATAAAAAAACTTTGATTTGATTAAAGAACGTCCTTTATTAATTTATTAATCATTAATTTAATAAAGGAGATATTGTCGACCTTCACCTCATAGCCCTTAATTATAGGCTCGGTGTTCTGCATCGCACCGTTATTACAAACTGAAGAACAATTTGTAAGCATACTGTGTACAATATGTTGACGTTGAAATATCGTAGTGGATAATGGATTCGATCTTTTTTTAATATGATTCCTTGCTTTTACAAAATATGCCAAATGTATACAACGGAAAGAAATAAAAATATTTTTTGATGACGGTCAGTTAGTCGACAAAATAGAATAGAATAGAAGTTTATTTAGGTTTTTAGTAATTACGCTGTTATATATTAATAATTTAACACATAAAACTATAAATAAAAAAAAGAAAAACAATACATGCACAAAATAATAACACTTTAGTGTTTTTATTTTTTAGTTTTAACTAAAAAATCAAAAAAATAATTAAAACAATAATATTAAAACAGGCAAAAAAAACAGAATGAATGCACAACACCTAAAATAATTACCACTCAGTTAATGGTTGTGGTACTCAGCTAGGAATACCACAACCCTGATATTATGTGTTACCACAATACAGATACCAGCTTATACAGATACGTGAATACAAGTCAATCTTTGCTTTTGGGATGTCCTATAATTATCAATATGTCTCGTTATAATATCGAAACCCACGGTGTGCGAATCTGAGTCTCACTTCGCCGATTTTTGTTTCTGAGTAGAGAGGGCCTTATTGTGTACCATAGTATTTTTTATTTTAAAATTAAAATAATAGTAATACGATTCTAGCGTATAGATAATCGATTTATGTCTGAATGTGTGCTTTTACACAATGTGGGGCATGTAATTTAATAACGACACGCATGAATGCGGCCACAGCTTCTTCACTGTTCGTCTTTGTATACTCGTAATCGATCTGTGTAAGATTATAATACCTATAATGTTTTGTATGCGGTAAAGAGCGAATTACGACATTGTGGAATATATCGTTCTCTATATCTCTTCTCTGTATCTGTGTATTAATTTGCTTAAATTAATTATTAGACTCCAAGGTAGATGATGCTTATACTACTGAGGTCTCGGGTTTGAACAAAAAGTGATATTGCGATTTATAATTTCGTATAACTGACTAGAATTAAAAAGTTGGCGGGAATACATTCCCGTTCCTTGGAAATTGCTTTAAATACTACTCTGGTCGTCTTCGTTCCATCGTAAATTATGGATACGAAATACAGGATTTCTTCATTCATTAAATAATTACTATTAGTAATAAAAAGAAGAATATCTTATTTAGATCCTAGTATAAAGATAATTTAAACCTTTCTTTTTTAATTTTTCTTTTTTTTTATGGCGCTTAGTTAAATTGTATACGTCATTCTAAAAAGTTTAAATTATTCAAGCAAGCTTCTACTGAACCTTTTATTGTGTTGTTTTACTGGTTAAATTATTACTGGTTCAACATAAACTTATAGGATTATTATAAATGTTGTTCACATAATATATGAATGAAGCGTTTACAATCGTTTGCGCGAACCGTGAATTCAGGATTGAAGTATCAACGATAGAATAGAAATATAAGTACTTGCTGTGATCACACAGTAAACAATACTGCCGCTGACGCTGACTGTATGAAAAATACAAAAACTATAAGTCAGCTAGGCGGGCCGATTGTTAGTATGGCCCTCTATATAAAAAATACTAAGACATCTATTTAAACATTTCAAATCACGTGTGCCTACTGCTATACCTATAGACATCTTGTTTGCGTTTTTCAAGTTTCAATGGGAATTTACTTTCAAACGTAAATATGAGTGTTATTTATACTTTTACAAGTATCGTCAACCGTAGACTTAACTTTCAATATTAGATTGGAGGACACCGGGACAGTAACAATAAAAGCTTTAATAAAACTTTGAATATTGTCAAAACTGATAACTAATTAATGTTGACCTTTTATATAGCTCAGAGTCACTCAGAGTGGTTTGGATAGGCGTATGCTTATAGTCCCTACAAAGAATGGGAGTAACCGATGTAGTTAAGTAAGTAAGCAAGCAAACCACATTGTTGGCAGAACCGCAAGAATGTAGCAGCCCCGCGCCGGAAAGGGCAGTGTTGATGCCGTTGTACTGTTGACCTGGTTGAAGGTTGCAGGAAGCCGTGGCTGGGTACAAGCAGCTTTTGACTGTGACTTCACGTGGCTTCTGACTACTGCAATGAAGAATAAAACGCTTTATATAATTCTATTTTATTCTTTGTAATTTCTATGAAATCAGAGCTTGCAAAAACACGTCGTATTTTAATTAAGTACGCTACCCAGGAGCCTTGGTGACTCAATCGGGTACAGTGTCGGGCTCAACAACTGGGTTGCCTCTACCGAATAAACCCCTGCGGATGCCGTCGCCGTTATAACTGAAAGGTCCCAGATCTACAAACAACAGGATCGCTAGAGGGTAGCGACAGCCTGGCCTCGGTGAAAAGACCAGACTTCTCCTGGGGGATTGTCCTGCTGCCTTTTAACAGGCCCTTCTCCAACGTTGAAACCGTGCAAGGGGTTCAGGTTCTCATCCTGACCCCTGGTCTCAATACTCTAACGGAGCACGCCACCAATTGTCGGGGTTGGGACGACTAGCGGATCCGATTCGGCCCTCTCCTAGGTATCATACATATATGTAAAATGAAAAAATAAAACAATATTGTTTATAAATAAGCCGATTTTGGGCTTTTTCATCATAATAAAAGGATTATGATGATTATAATTAAGATGGCGATTGGTAGTTGGGGGATGGGAAATCAAGAAGCCTTACTTAATACGTTTACAAGTACTTATTTTCCAATAAAACAATAAAAATACTAATAGAACCACATGTCCTTAAAACAAAATGCCGTTTTCCTGAATCATTATTACGCTCACGATATAGCTTTATCTGCGGGAAGCAATATTCATAAAAGAAATTTGGGAAGTTGAAAGATGTATTTATTAGGGTGGAGTGAAAATTTTTTTTTATTAATTTTAAGTTTCCTGTATTCCCAAACAGTGGTCCATATTAATGGAAGTTCTCACGCAAAATTACAGCTTTCTAACTCAGTATCTTGAGGTGGCGCATTAGGTATGAAGATAGATAAATAAGAAAAAAAAAGAGTTGCAAATAAATATTTATTTCTAACAATATAAACGTATATTTTACTGAATTTATACTTAAAACTACTTGTACAATGAATCACTATATGAAATTAATATAGAAATAAAATTTTTATATTCAGTATCAGAAGTCTCAGTCTCTACTTTTTTATAAAAATACTGAGATTTAGTGTCAAAAATAGGTATTTCATGGGTGGATTTTACTCTAGCACGAATTAAATCATCTCAATCATCGGGTCCAAAAACAGATGCCAAAGCCTCTGTTACAAGTTTGACACACCTATCGACTGCTGGAGTCTGGCAAGGATACTTTTCCATATCAAACAATTTTACCTCCAGATGCAATTTTTGTAGTAATATCTGAGTCGCTGTATTTTGTTACAGGAGGTTCTATTGCCTCCCGTACAAAGATGCTGCCTTGTCGTGGCGGGAGAGCTTGCGTGTCTCTATGATCCTCAAGGCTATGCCGGACAGTACTACCCATACCGGACAGACTTGGAGGAAGACGGCAGAATAAGAGCAGCTCCACTCAGGATCCTTCACCCGTCTCTCTGAATCAGCAGAGGGCGGCTTGGATTGGGACGAGTGGCGGGTCCAATTTAGACATTGGTGGCGTGCTCCTTTGTAATACAGGGGCCAGAGGTCAGAATGGGAACCTGACTCCATTGCATGGTTCCACGTCGTAGTAGGGACTGTTCAGAGGCAGCCGTAACAATCCCCAAGGAGGAAAATTCTGGACTCTTCAACGAGGCCAGCCTGTTGCTGGGGGGATCCTGTTGTTTGCAGATTTGGGACCCTCCAAATATAGCGGATGAAGGCACCCGCAAAAGATGAGTCGGCATACTAAGTGTCGAGTCCGACATTGGTCTAGGGGGCTACCCAAGCCTTAGAAGGTATACGTAAATGTATTTCCCTGCGAATACAAAAAAAGGAGGTTCTATTAGGTACCTTTTCTTTCGCCATTTTATCAAATCATAATAATCTGTCGCATCTATTTTTAGCTCTGGTAACTGAAATACACGAACGAACGAACTTACACGAGAGAACTTTCTTTCTTTTGGGGTCTTTTCTTGCCTTTGAAACTCTCCGAAGAGCCAGCTCTCGTACTTGTTAAATGTCATCATGTAACATAGCCAGCAATAGATTTCCTGGGTGTATGAAGTAAGCATTTTTTTGAATAGTATTAAATACAATACGTTTTAAGTAATCTCGTAAAATCATACTTCTTTTGACCATATTAAAGATGTGAACAGGACCAAATTTACAAAAAGATTTGGATTTAATATCAAATCAGCTTAGTGCGTAAACTTTCATGATAAAAGTGGTCAGTTCTTACAAATTATATGTCGGTTTAGTTGTACCAATATACAAACGTAGAATTCTGTTAACGCTAGTTATTAGTAGTTAACCATAGAGAATTCGCTAGTTTTCCTGGGTCTTTATTAATTAAGTTAAGTGGAACTGTATCAGAAGAAATAGCAGACCATATCTGATTAAGGTATTTTTGATCGGTGCTCAACAAATCGTTATTCAGATCCGGCAATTCGGTAGAAACGGTTCTATGTTTAAGTTAAAACACTTATCAGGCTATTTTCTTAACCTGCCTGAAAAAGTATTAAGGCTACAGGCCTTGGCCCCGAGTACCATCGAAATTGTAGAACAAATAGCGAAGTGGTAATTCATTTGCATGTAACAAGTACACAAACAATTGCAAAGGTTCCATTTCATCCAAGAAACATCCATCAAACAATTTGTTTCTTATGCATAAGTAGTGTTGAATCACATCACAATATGTAGGTAACATCAAATTATCACTGAATTTGATTGTATCATCAAATAAAGTATACCGCGAATCTTTACGCGTTTTAGGCATTTTCTTATTAAAATTTACTTAATTTTGATACTATATCAAAACAATATATTGAAGTTTTATAAGAAAATATTATATTTAGTTACGAGATACCACTTATGCGAAGTTAAAAATAGTAATATTTATAAGCAAAGCATGTAAGAACAACTCTTTTTGAGGGTAGTCTTATAAGTAAAAATATTACTTTTTTAGAAACTATTGTCTCGATGCGCCACCTGAAAATAAAGTCGTAGACCTTTGATTTTTTGCATGAATAAAGTGTTTACATATGGTCACCTATTAACAATACACGAGATTTGAAAAGAGCAAAAAATTTTTTTTTGATATGTTTCACTCCACCCTAGTATTTATTAGCGAGGATAGCTTCGAAGGTTTTGTAGACGTTAACGCTAAATAATAATACCCTCAATAGCAGCACCTTTGGGCGTTGAAAAGAAAATTATTTCCAGAATCGCTTTGACCCGCCTAATGACGTCATTTGCCTTTATCATTTTGTCTGAATAGGATGAGTCGCAGTCTATTCGTAATTATGGAGCATAATTATATATAAAAAATCAAATGTTTTTTTTTGTATAGGAGGGCAAACGAGCAATCGGAGCCATTTTCTTGACTACACCCATAGACATCAGCATAGAGGCTTCACAGATGTGCTGCCCTCTTTTCTCCGCCCACCTCCATCTGCCACCGGTAATTACATAGTTTTGAAATTTGTTATTAATATTTCGCAAATATAGTAATGTACTTATACCTAGTTGATGGAGTGTCTTACCACTTCTTGATGGAAATTCATATATTTGAAGGAGGCCTAAGTTGAGGACCAAATAATTTTACAAACTCGTATGAATCTATTTAACCTTTAAAATTTAATTGCATAATTAATAAATCGCATCGTCCTGGACTCCGCGTATTATTTTTTTTATAATGTAGGGGAATACCTTTAGGTACACTATTCAGGAGCACGAGTAACCCGACCAGGTATAGTGTCGGGCTCAGCAATTGGGTTGCCCCTACCGACTAAGCCCTTGGAGGGTCCCGGATCTCTATGCAACATAATCTATCATAATATTTTGAAATTACGATTATAAACGATATACTAAATATCGTAATAATCTAAAGTTGTCGTTAAATCAGAGCCCAAGGTATTGTTTCCACTGGGATATTTCAATTTTAGTTGATATTCATTATTCCTCTCACGCCAAGACACGTATAGGGCAGTTTTATCGATAGTGAATATTTTTATTTCAGGAACTGGATCCTACATTATCTTCTATTTAATGGCAAATAAAACGTTATGATATGCAGTGGTATAAACCAATAGAGATTAAGGTATGAAATTGCCGTTTTATAATAATGGGTAGGACTTCGAATTGACATCTTATAACTTGATAGTTTGAGTTTTGAGAGAATATTGAGGCTAACTTTTTTCACACGGTACCTATAGTAGTTCTTCTTATAAAAAGGTGTAACATACGATTATCGACTTTCAGTTTTTTTTTATTCAGCTAAGACAAAAAAGATAGATACTTCCAAAATTCGTGTGATTTTTGAATAAGAGTGCCGACGAGGAACTATCGCGGCAGAAACAGCTCGCAATATCAATGTTGCGTTAGAAGAGGGCAAATGAACGCACCGATTTTGGTTTAAACTCTTTCGTGATGGAAGCAATGGTTTGAAAAATAAACCACGTGCAACACCGTACACACACGTGAACTACAAATGAATGAAAGAGATGACGGAAACCAATCCATGCCAGAGAGCCGAGAGAAAGAAACACGTGTTGAAACTTGTGTTACCTTGTTGTATCTATACAGAAATGAGGGAATTATCGAACTGTGATGAAAAGAATGCATCATTACGATAATCTGTTTTTTAAAGTGAGTCATTCTCATGGACCCAGCCGCCCGGGGGAGCAGCTGGGTTACACCGGACGCTTACCGACTAAACCCCCACTGTGTTTCTCCTCGCACCGTACGGTGGGAACACGGGCACGCTCCCGCATTCATCCGCTCGATCCGTCGGTGCCTGGCGGCTCCCGCTCTTCGTGGAGCATGGAGCTGCGGCCCCACCGCCAACACGGTGCGCCCCCATTCGGTGGCAGGATATAGAGTGCATGGCAACGATACACCGAGACATCTCTCCGTCCGCGACCCCTCTTGGCTGCAGAAGCAAGAAAACTCCGTCCCCCGCGGCTCTCTCGGACGCCCACGGCCAAGACCACTCAGAGCGTCTTCTCCTGGGATTCCTCTTGGCTTGGCAATGGTTGACCCTAGGTTAAACGCCGCAACAGTGTTCTAAACCAAAGATTACCAATATACATGTAATGGTACCTATTCGATGGTCCCAGTATTCTGTTCGCTATAGCTTTCTCCCGATCTGGTCAAGCAATTAAGGTGGATGTCTACTGTGCCAAACTCCGAACAATAACAGCAAAACTAGTAGTGAAACATCTCTGACTCATAAATAGATCTTAACCATAATTGCTCCATGCGCGAGACCTCATACAGTACGAGAAACCGTTTTAACTCTCCAAACCATTTCTTACTACTACCATTTGTTTCGTGATATGGAATTTTCTGTGATGAAGTCGTTTTGTTGTTTTGTTTTCACACAGTTTGTCGAATCTAGATCACTACAGTTCTATTGAAAAGGTATAAATGACCTTTCTATTAGCAAAAAAATGTTTGATGTCACTCGTAGTTGTTTAGTATTATTTACCCTAGGATACTCTTCAGTTCTTCAGCTGTCTTTAAACAAGAAGTCACTACAATCCGGTGCTACGTTTCGATTTAACAAAAAAACCAATATAATTTTAAGTTATATGTTTTTAAGTATAAATTTATTGCATTCTATTTGTACGGCACACCGCAGTGACTGTACCGCAGTGGACTGTAGTGACGTTCGTTGTGGGATACAGGATCGGGTGCCGTATTAAATAAAACGATAACTTTTTCAGAATCACTGAAGGGCGATTGAGGGCGCAACAGGGAGAGCACACTTTAGGATTACTTGCCGACTTCTTCATTCATTTGGCTTCTTTTTCTTGTTCTTCTTTTCTTCTTACAGAGAGGTCTTCTTGATCTAAGCGGCGAATGAAGTGTGATTTTACCCGGGAAACATCCCGCCTTTTATACAGATTTGGGGGACTCCCACTACCCCTATTCCCTTTCTCTGTCCCTGTCCGACTTCCGCCACCCCTCAAACTTTATTTATCAATAAAATATATTTACAAGCCATATACACTTATCATTTCGTGTTAAAACATTGGGCATACATGTTTATCATTAAATTACATGTGTCGTGACGCGGTCACGCTCCGTTGCTGTCTGAACGCACAAAACCTGTTTTTTCGCTTTAATATTACCTCGCCCCCCGCCAGGGTTATATAAATACCCCGCGACCGGCGCCCGGCGCGTTCAGATATCGTAGGAGCGTCGTGACGCTAACTTCTAATAAGAATCTAATTAGACACAAAACAAAGTTATGATTTACAGTGAAACGCTAATTAGAAATAAACAAAAACTTATGAATTACAGCTAAATTTACTCTTTATATAAATCAATTATTAAAATGAATTTAAATTAATTCCTAGCCTATTATATAAAACATTATTTACATGCCCGTCGTGTACACTATTCGTCACAATAATGATATGCTGATTGATTTTAAATGTCTTATATCACTTCGTTGCAAGTTAAAATAGTGTTCTTATATGTATTGATAACATGCAGTGGTGTTTACACATCTACCTCTTTTGCTATCTCGTTGCAACTAATGACGTGGGCAAACCACACGGCGTAAAATTTTGAAAAATCACTGCGCGCAGAAAAATATAAAAATTTAAACTATGCCGTGTATACAACTGGTGCGTGCAGGTATCGCCGCGCGCCGGCTTAATAAGGTACCTTATAATCAAAAACAAAAAAAAATATTAATGCATGATACTCTGACGAAGGCGATGTAAGTCATTTGAAAATATAAGCTAATTAGCAAGTATTAATATCTTTTATTGGCTGTGACAATCTGTGTCATCTAAATGGTTGGATCACCTCACTGCCCTATTCCCAGTAGGTACCTACCTATTATGGTTTCACTACAAGTATTTAAAAAGTAAAAAACTGATAAAATATTTATTTACAGTTTAGGGATTTGTTCATTCAATTAAATTTCCTCAAATTAATCTTAATATTTCAATGCACCAAGCGGTTTTCTACGAAGAATTTCACGTGTGTTTCCATATGTCTATGCTTGTTTTTCCGAGTCAGTGCGCAAAAGCTAGCGAGCGCATAATATGTATTACAGGCTGGAATATGGTGACATATTTTACTCGACGCTTGACTTATTTATGATCTTAAGAACTGCGTATGAAAACAAGCCTAATAACGAATAAGGATTATGAATGAAAAATATCGATAAATGACGTCCACCTCTAGCCTAGATTCTGGGAAAATACGGACCGAATTTAATTTCAGTAAATATTGAAAATCTGGGCGCCTCTGAAGGGGTTTCATCAAATACCTTATTCACAATCTCAATTTGGAGGTTGGAGAAGAGTAGTTCGATTTTATGGGCACTTACCGTATCGAAAAATTGTTTAGCGATTTCACAGTGCCTTATATTTCATTTGTACTTCTATATCCAGTTTGGCTTTGTCGATATTGGTTTACATAAGGGTAAATATTACAAAGATTATTATATTTTTCGTAATATAGGTTCCAATTGGAGAACTGATATAACAATGGTAAACTTCATTACATGGCGTCATATTAAATACTTCAGATAAATCCTGAAATAAAGCATTGGCACTAAAGCAGAAGTGGAGTAGCAGTTTGCTCATTTTTTTGTTATAAAAGGAGGAACCAAGCAAGGAACAGTTCTGTGAAATATTGATTTTCCTAAGGAGAGGGAAAAGCTAATGAACCACGCGCCCAGTTTACAGATTAATGCAGCAAGTTATAATTAACTTCTCTCAAGTGTTAAATAGAAAGGGTAATCTGTAGAGTCTAGAAGCCATATTCCTTTTTTTTTCTAGGCCACTTTGGTCGACTTTAGATTGCATTGAATGAAACTAATTGCTTTAAATAATTAAATATATGCTAATTGTATCTCACAATATATTATTAACTAGCTTCCGCCCGCGACTCCGTCCGCGCGGATGTCGGTCTTCGCGTGGATGGATTTATTTTTTTCTGCGTATTTTTCCCGGATAAATAGTACCCCATTTTATGCCCAGATAATAAGGTGCAATTATACCAAGTTTCATCGAAATTGAACTGTTAGTTTTCACGTGATGCCTGAACATACAGACAGACAGACAGACAGACAGACACAAATTTTTTTTTAATCGCATATTATGGTTTGGTATCGATCCAGTAACACCCCCTGCTATTTATTTTTTCAATATTTTCAATGTACAGAATTGACCCTTCTACAAATTTATTAAATAGTATAGAATAGATCATAAAAATTATATTAATATCTGCCTTGCCAAACTTAAGTCTAGCGGTAGACGAGCCAGTTGGCTCATCTGGTAGTATAGTAACAGTATCGTGCGCTTTAAGTGCAATTTTATCCCACGCACCATTTTAATATGGAATCAGCTGTCTTCCTCGGTATTTCTGGACCGATACGACTTAGGGATAAATAGTAAAAATTTAAGAAAATAGCTTATTCATCTCTCAAAGGCCGATAACTCATTTTTAGTTTTAGTTTTACGTTAGACCTCTGGTCATACGGATGTCTGTGGGTGTTGGTGATCATATAACATCAGGTGGCCCAACTGCTCGTCAGCCTCCTATGCTATAAAAAAATATAATATTATTTTGAGGCCTCTACGGTCTCAAAGTATGAATTGAATATTTTCAGGGCATATAAAACATATGAATTTGATTGGTTAGCTTCGTAAAAATCTTGTTTTCTGGTTCTTATATGATTTAAAATTGCCTACATATTTTTCAATGTTAGCGGCATTACTTTAGACATCAGAATGTGAAAACAAACATACTATTGTGTTACCTTCGATACTCGACTGAAGTTGACTCAAACGATCAAGTTCGTTTGAGTCATCTCCAGTCTAGTAAGGCTTTAGTCAAAGGTTAAGTGACGAGACGTAAGGCATTGTTCAAGCGTAGTTTAGCGTTACGATCGTGTTACGCTCGAATGAGGATTTACTTCACATCAAATCTAATGGTTTCAAGGGCCTTTTTGACTACAGCGTTTTAAAGAGATGTGTTTGTCACTTTTTGACAGAGAGATCTTTGCGTCAAAAATATTTTTCATCTTTACGCATTAGCTCTTAATCATAATATGCTATAGAAAATTTACTTTTCAAAGTGAGAAATATTCATCTTAAGATAAATATCCCTAGATGAATATTTTCAGATGTAATTTTTTTTTATGATAGTATTATTTCTGGAATGCTTCGCCATTCCTCGAGTGAGCTTTTATGTGGGCAGTATCGCTTTGTACACTGCGATGTTCTATGGACCTTGAGAAACGCACACACGCACTTTACTGTCTTTTTCAAAGCATTCCCAAGAATACAAAAAATATTTATTTTGCGTTTTTTATGGTATAGGGGGGCAAACGAGCAGTCAGCGCCATTGTCATGGCTACCGACGTTCACAGACATCCGCATCCGCACAGACTCCCACCTCCATGGGCCAGGCATGACGTGACGATAGTAAAACCGTAGATAAATTTAACGCTACTGCTAGTACACTCTAAAATACATTCTAAAATAACCAAAAACTTTCCATATCACAAACAATCAGATTCAAATTTCAATTGCTAATTAAATATGCATAGTATTCTCCACTGATATGAACCATCTGCGGCTGCATAGTTTGAGTCGTACGTTTAGTTAAATCTTTCACCTCAAATACTAGATCCATACCACAATCTCAGTTTTTATTTTAAATATCGTTTCACAATGTACTATTAAATGTATGTTGTATTTTGTGCATTTTAATTGTTTATTATTCAACCTACGTTTTAATTTCATTGTACATATCTATTTCGAGCCAATAGCGAGTATAGAGGTCGTTCCACCGTCCATGGACTACTTACACATTGCACGAAACGCAACAGCACAGCTGTCACTTTACGCCAGTTTTGTATAAGCGAGAGGTATCTCCCCGGTCGTGCCAGCCCAATTCGGCTGCGTGCCGTAATTACTATCTCGTTGTCTAGTGATAATCATATTCAGCTACAGATAGACTCAGAGACAGTTCCGTTTTGGCCTAAAAAGTGTTACAATTTTTTTTTGTTCAGGAAGTTGATAATGACACCAAAATCCCATGTGTTATGTGTAACACTTACTAGTCAGCAAGGATCTAGCAATTCCTTATAATCTGTAAATGTAAGCGATCAAGAAAGTTTTTCATTTGATACTCATCGCAGATAAAAAATATGTGCATGTATATATTTAAGTTTTGGTCTTGTTTTATTTAAGTAATCGTCAACGGTATACTGCGATGATAAAAACTCGGGAGATGGGCTTGCGTTCCGCAACGACGTTTACGAATTGTCCTCCATTTTTCACATCTGTTTGATTAAAGCGAAGGATTTATATTTCAATAAAAGACGTGTTATCTGGAAAAGCGGTAAAACAGCGCTATGTGATGTAATTTTTGAGGATACATCTGTAGGGGTGTCATTAGATTAGTTTTGATTTTAGATCATTCAGTAAATGAACCTGGGTAAATTAAAATTAAAATTTTGTTATATTTATTGTTTAACTTATATAGTTCAAGACAGTGTTGTTAGTAGGTCAAAGTACTATATATACCAATAACATTTTTCATGTCATACATAGCGTTACTTTAGGCAGTGAACTCTTTATAGACTAGTAAACCACGCGGAACTTTTTACTATACTTATTTACCTCGCCCGCATTTGTGTGTGCAGAATGCAGATACAAGAGTATTAGTGCACTCAGAAGCCATCAAAACTAAACCAGATAAAAACTTTTGATTTTGAATTTTGATCATTATTTAATTCTGATAGGGCGTCAATCTAACATGATGGATGTCATGGAGATAAAGAAAGAGAAGCCGATGACTATGTCAGTGCAAAAATATAAGGGTGTTGACCGGCAGGCATGATGTCTGTTGCCTCTTGTATCTTTTAGGTATTTTTTTTTAATGAAAATAATAGTAGCATTAATAGGAAAAGGTGGTTTCACGCTTCACTGTAGTCGAACCGGCCTGCCAAGATTGGGGAAGGACCCCTCCGCTCCGTTTACACGATACACCGTCGCGTTTCGTGCGGTGTGTAAGTACATAACCATTGTGCGCATGTTTATGAGCGTCGATAGTCTTCAAACCCAATGGGTCACAGGACTGTATGAAACTGTCTGAAATATGACGTAGGTGTATGAAAATGTATGGCATCGCTTCCGAGGTCTGTCATCGCATCTGCGACA
>LUGF01047859.1:0-10724 GCA_001625245.1 Calycopis cecrops
ATTTTTTACTTACAGGGCAGGTGAACTACCCCTGTTTTGATTTTTTACATTTTTCTTACTAATCCAGTCAAAACGTTACGCTAGATTTCACAAAACGATTCCTTGGTAATTCATTTACGAAACCATAAAGGTATCACTACCTAAAATCACCAAATAACGTAATAATAATCACTTAATTCATTATTTGCTTAGGTGCCCGTTTTTTTTGCAAAGGAGTGTACATAAAAGTGATTTGCTCAACGACAAGTGACAATACATTCAATAATCTCTATGGGGATATCTATGGCCGTCTGTAGTCATTCCGACTGCTCGTTTGTCTCCTTATTCTTAAATAAAAACCGGCCAAGTGCGAGTCCGACTGGCACACCGAGGGTTCCGTAATCCAAACCATGGTTTTCAATTAATTATTGTAACTTTACGCCTGCCGTTTAAGTTGACAAACGCAGCATTATAAGCAGTTGCTAACACACATTTAGTAGGCAACGAATTACAGTTATAAGTTGATAATGATTTTTCCAATCATCTACATATAATTTACTAGTTTTCAGATTTATTCCTTTATATGTGCTATAAGTTCTTACTTCTTGCCAAATTTCACAACTCCAGGTCAACGATATTTTTTTGGTTTTCGACAAAGTACGTTTTCACACAAAATTTGTGCATAATTGGCTATAACTTTTTATTGCGTTAACTTAGAAGTGTGATTTTTTTCAAGGCATCAAGACGTAACTGACCTCCGTATTTGACAAAAACTTCAGCTTAATCCCTTCACGCGTTTTAGAGAAAAAGGTCTTGACAGACGTACAGACAGACGGACAACAAAGCGATCCTATAAGGGTTCCGTTTTTTCTCTTTGAGATACGGAACCCTAAAAAACCGCACGAAACACAATAGCATGGCCATAACTTTAAATAACATAAATAATCCAACATGACTATATAAATTTTAGAAACTTTATAAGTACCTATATTATTTTAGATTAAGATCTTATACAAATATAATAATACCAATATGAAAGTCCTTGACCTGGGCGTGATTCCAACCTGTGACGTCTGGCACGATATGGATGGTTAATTTGCTATTTAAATAGCTATACTACCACTTTGCCAGCCGATCAGTTATTTGTAAAGCCATTATTTGTAAACAATTCTAAATTCGAAGTGTAGAATGTCAAAAAAAGTCTAAATTGTTTTCTTTGCAAATTAGGTATGCTTTTAAAAAAGTTATCAAATCAGACATGAAGGGTATGTGCAACAGATATAAATATTTATTAATCTTCAAACTATGTGATGAAACATTGTCATTTAGTTATTAATATTTTATAATTATTTTCTTTCAATTAATTTCTCTTTTTATTTGTGATATAATGCTTGTCCTCTAAGACATAAAAAAGTTTTTGTGTTTTATGTAACAACAAAATATTTGTGTTTTTGTTATATTTTGAGTTATCAATATTTTAATATTATTATTGTATGTATTGTATTAAAATTATTCCAATACTTCATAAAAGTATTTTATTTTAAATAATGCCTTCGTCCCCTGTGCTTCAAAATCCTGCATGCTTAGGTAGGTAAAGCAATAATATATTGCATTTTGGAGGGGGAGAGGTCAATTTATGCTATTTATAGTTTTTATTGTTTTTTCACAATTTATTACTAGATAAGGCATTTGAATAACAAAAAATCAAAAATAGCCTTAACTTTTTGTAGTGTAGATTTAGGGTCATGTCGTATAGAGATTTTTTGTCGGGGATGACCCCCTTTATCTTCCTTTTTCGTTTGATCCACCATTTTCAGGGCCACTCTGTATAATATTATATGATATTACCTATATTGTTTCACGGGTTGGCGGAATTACTGCACTCGTGCTAAAAATAATAAACATTATTATATATTTATTAAACATATTGCACGACAAGTATAGCGCCCGCCCTGCCCTTTGGGCCGGAATTATTCTTCATGCAATAATATCATTAACTGCCATATATCGTAATATACTATTGCATATCGATATAAGTCGTTATCGACAGTGTCCAACCAAAAAAAGTATTTTTGGCTTTCCATTTGCAAGAAGTTTATGCATTATGTATGTCAAATATTACGATATCGTAATGGTATCTTAAAAATATCGCAATGATCCATAGATTTTAATACAATATAAAACGATGTAGGTAAATATAATTATAACATATTCTAAAAAATACATATCCTCACACTTAGGGTTGCCATCCGTCCGGGTTTCCCCGGATTTGTCCTAGTTTAGAGGGCGTCCGGGGAGCCTCCGGGAGGGGTTTTATTTGAAGTCCAGATTTTGATTTGATTTATTTGATTTTTGAATGATTGATTTGATTCAAAAAAGTAAGACTAAAAATTTCAAGTTTTGAAAGAAATGTTTATTGTTACTGAAAGTATTTTTTTAAGTTCGTCATTTAGTTTAAAATAGCATTAAAATAAATAATAATTGATTTATGACCATTAAAACTATATTTTATTCTTCTGAGTATCTTTTGAAAAAAACTATTTTCTAACGTCCGGGTAGGAAGCTTAGATATCCGGTGTTCTTACGTGCCTTGTACTAGTTGACAGATTTTTGAGATGGCAACCCTACTCACACTGATGTATTGTTGAAAAATTATTTAAACTGAATTATTTTATTCCGTTTGTGTCTACGAACAAAGTATTTATATTGACAGTTGATATTTGACAGTCTAACATAAACATGTCAAATCCACATGGTAAATGTTTTGACGTTTGAAACTTGAAGTCACGTAATTTATGACGATTTACGTTTAAATGTTTTCTATAAATTAATGTCTGTATTTCCTGTTAAAATTGGTTTGAAATTATATAATATTAGGTCAAATGTTGTAGCGATAAGCTTTCTATATTCCATAAGTGCTACGAAACGACTTAGTACTTAGCATTACATGTGTAAAATGTTGTGACAGCGCAAAAAGCGAGGTCATTTTTTGCTTCTGTTTTAGTAGATTATAAACAGCCGTACGCCGTTTTTTGCCGCATATTTCTAATTTCTTCATACAATATACGTATGATTAATATCAGACACTTTTGTGTTAATATAACGCAAAAAATCGGTGCAATGATGGCCGCGCCGAAATATTCTTACGGAGTAAGTTTGTTAAGTTATGTTTAAACATTATTTAATAATGGAAAGAAATTAAACTAAAAAAAGTGTTTAAGCTTAAGCCTTTTGTCATAGCTTAAATGCAATCAATAAATATGGTTTATTTAACACTGGCTGGTGCCTGCGATGTCGTTCGCGTAGCGTAGTAATATTATAATCAAAGTGATTTGTTATTGTTTGCTTGCAATGTGCCGAAATTCCGATTTCCTGCAGGAATGAGCGTCTAGTAGTTTCGGAGATTAGCCCAGACGAACAGACAAAAAAAATTAAATAACATTGAAAAGTGATCTAACACTATATTAACATCGCCCCCAATTAGTTTTTCATAGATGTATTCAATGTACAGACACACGAATTTTACTGTTTTATTATGTGTATAGATTAAGTTAGCAGACAAAAAAACATTAAGCTTCAATTTATGCGAGTATTGCTCATCACTATATAATTACTTTAACAAATTTTATCACGGTTTATTTCATTATTTAACAAGCTCGATGTTACTGAATCTTTAAATTTGAACTTCAATAATGTACTGACTAGATTCTGATGTCACAAGTTATTGAATGTATTGGAACATTTATATGTATTTAGTTGTTCTGATTAATGGAAAAAGTGCTGTATCTTGCCGCCTTAATGTTTTAATTATGCAATTTTTTGAAGACATTTTCTAATTACGATAAATTACTTTAAATATAGTTACTTTTCCATTTTTTACTTAGCTAAACTATGTAGGTGAATGAGAGGACTAAATAATAATTGCTGTAAGATAGCAACTAGGCTTTGGCCCAGACATTTTCAAATTATGTACATTATTGGGTTATATATTTTTATATCAATTTACAGGAAGCTGTGCAGAAGCTTAACTCTTTGCAGTCAAATAAATCCACACTGCAGCAGATAAGACAGGATTTAAAAAATGGCAAAGTATGCAACAAATTGTTAATTCTTATTAAGTCAATATGTAATCAGCTATGCTATTTTTAATGTCTTGATCTACCTAAACCCCTTTGGTAGATCTTTATATATTTGGTACATTTAATCATGTGACGATCTTTAGCAAAGTTGTTGTGCATGAGCCCATGCAAGTTTCTGAGTTGGTGCGACCAATTTTCGGCAGATAGCGCTACGCGTAGCAACACTCGCAGAATACAGCTTATTGTTTTATAAAACATTTGCCTTGTGACCATCCTACCATCCTGAAGTAATAAAATAAGATTTATGAAGCTTGCAAATAGCATGATACATATTTTAAATTTATATTAAACTAGCTGTACCTAAAGTGTGTAGTTACGCCACCAACTAAATTCATCTGCCCGACAGTAGTGCCATATGTCGGAAAATGTTTGTACCAACTCGGAAACTTGCATGGGCTCATGCACAATAACTTTGCTAAAGATCATCGCATGAGCAAACGCATAGTTTACGATTCTATAAAGGACATACAAAAACACTTCGTTCGCGTAGCATAGTTTTATTATAATGAAAGTGTCTTTTAAATTTTCAGATCCATCGGGTAAAGTAAAGTAGTAGATACTTGTGAATTCAGTATCTATGTAGGAATGAGCTGTTTTCCCGCAGTAATAAGTGTTCCAAATGTTGACAAGGCTTGGTACCTATACACCACAAAAAGTTTCATTTGAATCCGTACAGTGTGTACGAAGTGAGAAAATACTTTAAAAAATCCTAAACTATTGATCCGATTGGTCTGATTTTTGTCGTGTAGCCTGCAAATGATACACTAAATATGTGGTTTCATTTAATGGCTGCTTATATAGATATAAATAGAAATATATTTTTTTAGTATACTTTAAAAACATTGAGAATTTTCAAAATTTTAGAAATGCACAAATTTGGAGGAGATGGAAAACTATTTGCATCGCACAGGAATCTCGTTGTCTATGTTGGATGAGTTGTCTGTGATTCACGTTGCTGGAACCAAAGGCAAAGTATGACATTTTTATTTTTATCTACACTAATGTTGTAACATTCTACTTATGTTACCAATACTTGACTTATAATGACTACTGTTATAGCTCAGACAACAAAAAACTCAATTTAAGCAATTTGACATGATGTTATAATATCCAAATCGATATCGTAAAATCTCATTATAACACTGTGTGAGAGCGAGAGGGAGAGAAAAATGGTGAGACAGACGTATGTCAAAATTCTGAACAGCGCGCGCTTGCTCCTGATTGGCCCAGCGCGCGCTGCAATGTCAACTGTCATTAGCATATGCCGACAGTCGGCAAGCGACGCCCAAGGTATTAATTGATTAATTCTATTAGTCAGTATTAGCGAAAATCAAATAGTTTTAGAATTAATATTATAAAATAAATACATATTATTATATAAAAGTTGAACAGACCGGATACTGTAAAGTTAAATATTACAAAATATTGATATATTGTATTAGAGTAAACAACAAAGTTTTGTGTTTAATATTATGTATAACAACTTGAATATGTTTTAGCAAATTTTAGTGTTAATACCGGTGTGGACATGTGTTATTAAGATAATCTTAATGTTTGTACCATAACTTAATCAAGTGTTTGTGTCCTGTGGAAGAGCGGAGAATCCCACTACAGGTATTTTTTTACTTAAAGGGTTTTCTCCAAACATTGTATTAGGCACTTAAGTTTTGCTCAAAGAAATAAATAACTTATTATTATTATTATTATTATTATTAGTGAAGATAAAGTAGTGTATGCAGCAACTGCATATAACACGGGTATTAAAACACTTGTTAACTATTTTGAAACTCGCTATCGCTCGTTTCAAAAATTCCACTCGTGTTTTAATACCCTTCATTATATGACAGTTGCATACTACTATAATAGATATATTATTTTAAAGCTAAAGCGGGTTAACAAATTGTCAGTCTATGAACATTAATAAACATGGATATTATGTAGACACTCTGCTTTCATAAACCTAATGAGCTGAGCTCAGTTATTAGTGCAAGTGGTACTTTCCTGGATCCCTCCACATCACCACTCAGCTGTGAATTTGCGGTGGCTTCCACAGTTCATTCTTAATAAATACAAAACGTGACACGCCATGCAGCTGAATTGCGCCGGCACGGTCGGTGAGTACCCCTCGCTCCCACGTCACCTCACACCGCTCTCGTGCGCGGGGTGTGGGACTCTCTGGTGGCCCGTTAAGGGAGAAGGAGGGCAACGTACGTGCCTAACCTCTATTTGGATGTTATTGCGTTCGTATTCATCAATTCAAAACTTTCTTTCTTATACCAAACTAAAACAAACTTTAAAAAAACAAATATACGTGTTTAAACTTCAATCCACTCAGATGGTCAGCATTTTCAGGGTTCAACAAGCGCTATGTGCGAGTCCATATTGCGCGCGCACGGGTTCCGCACAGGGTTCTACTCGTCGCCGCACCTGGTTGCGGTGCGCGAGCGGCTGCGGCTGGACGGTACGCCGCTGTCCGAGCAGGCGTTCGCCGACTACTTCCACCAAGTGTACAACGCGCTTTATGACACACAGGTTTTACTTTTTTTTTAAGGTTTAACTTTTTTGTTGAGCAAAGAAATTTATGTATAATAGTACCATAGAAATAAGTTACACCGATGTACCTGCGCAGAAAACATATTTTTTAAAGGCGCGAAAATATTTCAGCCAATCACCAGGCAATATTTTTGCACGGGAAATTATTCATTCGTCATTGGTCAAACGAGAGCTTGCTGTATTGGCATTCGTCGGTTGCTTAGCCGAACGTCAGCTCGCATAGGCTATCTTTCATACACACGTCAAAAGTCATGCAGCACAGATATCGCGAGCGAGATAGCATAAGCTCACGTCTTGTTATATTTTAAGCCTTATGAGTTGAAGAATAAGGTTTTTATTGAATATGTGTTATTAATACCTATGTGGATATATCCCTATATGGCCTATGTTGCGCTCTTCTGCGTCAACGACGAAAGCCGATGTAACTTATTTTCGTGGTCGAATTATACTTACCTACTTACGTACTTAGTAAGGTATAGTGCCACGGCCCACGCTGCATGCATTTAACTGAATTGGGCCGGTACGACCGGGGAAGTATCTGTCGCTTACGTTACGTTGAGAGTGATATATATAAATCAGTCAGTGAAGACAGAAAGAGAGAGAGTTACGTTTTTTATCTTACTTTAGGAGCAAGAAAGGTGTGTGCAAAAAAAGTGCGCGTTTCTCTCTCACTCCCTCTCATAGCTAGTTGTTTCGTGTATCAAATTTTACTTGAATCGCGTGATCTAAAGCACACTCATTTTTATGCACACACAATTAAATGCACCGTAACCGCTCTTCCGAAATCCGCAATTGCGCAAGACGTATCCTTAATAGCTAGCTAATTATTTAAAAAAAATATGTTTTTATAAACTAAAATGCTTTTATTTAAAAAAAATATGCACTTAATACAACATTTGTTTGCTCTAAAAATTGTTCTCGTTCCAATAACTGTTTTGTCTAATCGATTCAGTAAACTCTATCAATTAGACAAAAGAGTTATTATTGGGTTTTTGTATATATTAATTTCTGCGCGATGACTTCATAATTGTCGTTGAAATTCATGAAGGAGATATTTTTTATTGCCGAATTAGGTAGGTACGAGCGGGGAAGTACCTCACGCGATACCCTTAAAGCGGAAGTTGTAACTTGTGACGTCGCGTTTCGTACAGTGTTTGGTGTGTGTGTGTGTGTGTGTGTGTGTGTGTGTGGTGTGAAGTATGAAAGCGACTCGTCTGTTTAACCGCTATGCGGATATTCTTGGGCGTCAGTCATCAAAACTCCGACTTATATACTATACTATTTTTTTATGGTAATTCGACGCCCATTGACTTCCCCATAGAGATAAATAGATGCGTTGCCCTCCTTCCTTCTCCCACCTCCATGGGCCACCGACGAAACGTGACCGCTAGCTGTCACTTTACGCCGATGTCGTTTAAGCCTTATCCTTGGACGTGCCGGGCATGCATTGTGGCACTACCCCTTACTGTATCTGCGCCCAATCTTGTCCGTTATGGGCAGCCCTGTCCAACTTAACCTTTGGGATCACATAGGCACACAAACTCCCCCACCACGACATGGTGGCAACATGATCATGAGCCCCCCGGGGGCTGTTTTCCGCCCTATACTATTAAAACTCGAGTGTTTCCTGCAGAGATACGCCAACGACATGCCGAAATACTTCGCGTTCCTGACGGTGCTGGCGCTGCACGTGTTCCTGCGGGAGCGCGTGGAGGTGGCCGTGGTGGAGGTCGGCATCGGGGGCGCCGTCGACTACACTAACGTGCTGAGGTAGCGGTTATTGTTAACAACCCTCGACAGATGTAAAGTAAAATACACAGATATACAACGTTGATAAAATGAGAGGCTTAATGAAATTGCGTATATTAGGTATAAGTGCCTACTGTTACTCCGAAACTAATTTAAAAAATACGAGAAGTATAAGAAAATACTTTTTTCAAATAAGTTAAAAAGCTTAATAATTAATCAAAAATGTAAATGTCCTTTGGACTGACCTGTCAAGACCTGCTTAACAAATCGGCGACTAGTGATCGATAACCGTTGCAGCTCCGTATCTGCCGAAAGAGTTTCCCTCCGTCACACACGGAGCGGCGTCGCACGGTGTAATAACCCTTAGCCAGCTACAAAAGCGGACGGCTGGTCAGTGACCAGCTAGAGCCATTATTAGGCGTAGCTAATAATAGCTTATCAGTGACCAGCCGTCCATATTTGTAGACATAGCTTAATGGCTCTGGTTGGTCAGTGACCAGCCGTCCGCATTTGTAGACATAGCTTAATTGCTCTGGCTCAACTCTGACCAGCAGGCCGCATTGTAGACGTAGCTTAATATTTAAGCATAAAGCTGTAAGCATCAAGCTGGCCTATGTTAATCAGAGAAAAACGACGATGTTTGCTTCCTGTCAAAAGGCATTGCACATTTCAAGAGCATTGTGAAATTGTATTACCTACGAAGATAAATGTGTTTAAAAAATTTCAATTTAGTCTATTTCCCATTTATTTTTAGGAAAGTACCAGTAGTAGGTATCACGTCGTTAGGATTGGATCACACGTCCATACTCGGCAACAGTCTGCCAGAAATAGCCGCGGCGAAGGCTGGCATTATGAAGCCCAACTGCGAGGCGTTCACGGTCCAACAACCACATGAGGCGATGGAAGTACTTCGAGCCGTCGCCGACGACGTCAAGGTAATAATAAAGGCAGTGGCGTAACATCGTTCGCGGTAAATTCCCATCCCTCTCTCTCAATATAGAGGAGCTTAACCAATTAATGTTCCATGTGTAGGCACTCTCCTCTGAACCGCGGCCGTGGCCCATGCCATTTTCCTGTCGTGCCACCTTATAGTTACAGCACTGATCAAAGGGTTTATGAGGCTTTGGATATTTAACCAAACGGAGAAGTCGCGAATGCAAACTGCAATGCAAAATTTTCAAAGTGGGCGTAAGACGAAATAGTTTGGGAACCTGTGAGTTAAACACTAATGCAATTTAGCTACATTATTATACATATACACAAATATAATGCCTCACATGAATATAAACATTTTGTCTCCGAATACATACACTTATCAGCATTTTTGACAGAAGAGAACGACTGCAGGTGGCCTCTCCGGTGGGTTATATACTTTTTTTGGATTAACACTGTCATCACTTGAATAGATAAGTAAGATTTTGATGCAAATAAATTGAATTAAATTAAATAATTCTCTATTTTTATGTATTCATTCAATTTTAATTTTACTCTTGAGGAGATACAAATTTTATTTATCTATTCAAGTCATACCTACCTTCCATGAAGTTCCACCAAGAAAATTAACTAGATTAACATGTGTTCATTGTGTACGTATATTCTTAGTATTTGTGCTGGCAAAGGAATTTTTGTTGTTTGTGTTCGCTTTTCACACAATAACGCATCGAGTGCTTACTAATATAATAAACGATTTTCCGAAATGACGACATCTGCACATTGAGTTAAATAATGCATCGGCAAAGGTTATCCAAAAAGGGGAAGTAATAGTTGCAAAATATTCAAATCTAGCTTCGCCCGCGTGGTTTGCTGACTTCGAAAATGGAGTATTATACATATAAACCTTTCTCTTGAATCACTATAATATATTAAAATAACCCCATCAAAATCTGACAAACAGATGGCGGAAAGCGACTTTGTTTTATAAGTGAATTAGTGATGCCGCAATACATTGTACATATTATAGACATAGAAACATTCAATAAATTTAAATTAACATCAGTATCGCTGCTTACTTAATACTGTTTATCGGACATTTAACATATGCGACGCATATCTTTTTTTTTTTTATGGTATAGGAGGGCAAACGAGCAGTCGGAGCCATTATCATGACTACCGACGCCCACAAACATCCACATAGAGGCTATACGGATGCGCTGCCCTCCTTTCTCCTCCCACCTCCATGGGCCACCGGCTACTTACACACCGCACGAAACGCGACAGCACAGCTGTCACTTTACGCCGGTCTCGTGTAAGCGAGAGGTACCTCCCCGGTCGTGCCGGCCCAATTCGACTGCATGCAAGCATGCA
>LUGF01047859.1:38186-60511 GCA_001625245.1 Calycopis cecrops
TCTGCGCTGACCCTAAGCGAGAGATACCTTCCCGTTGATGCCGCATACGGCCGCATGCAGCGTGGCACTATTTCTTGCTAAACGCTAGCGATCGAATAATAAGCTTTCGCATTCGTAATGAATTGCCATAACAATAGCTATATATATATATAATATATTTGTGATTGCTAATAATATTGCTAATTAGCATATATCGCGCTAAATTATGAATCGTCTGCTTTTGTCCCGCTGCACTGCTATCGTCATGAATTAACACAAACAATCACAACTCGCGTCGCAGCACTGACTGTTATTGTCATTATCAATAACTGTTAATGTTATTAGCAACTAGCGAACCCGCGTTTTCACCCGCGTAAATTCTCGCGCAATATCTCGTGGAAAATAGAAATTTTTTTCGGAATAAAAACTCCTATGTGTCAATCAGGTTACTCTCTATGTGTGTGCCCAATTTCATGAAATTCGGTTCACCAGTTTTTGCGTGAAGGAGTAACTAACAAACAAACAACACTTTATAACTTTCACATTTGTTTTTTCACATATTAGTAGGATAGTTTCTAAAGCTGTTAGCAATAGCTGCTAAAGCTGTTAGCAATAGCTGCTAAAGCTGTTAGCAATAGCTGCTAAAGCTGTTAGCAATAGCTGCCTGAACTGTCAGCAATAATAGCTGCTGATGCTGTTTCAATGGATTAACGTAAATAACAGCTGTTAAAATAAAAATCATGTTAGCACAACAATGTAAATCAATAATAATCGTTAGTTAAACAACAATGAGCAACAACGATTTAGTAATGAAATTCACAACATTTATTTCAATCTCAAACCAACTTCTAAAGACAATCCGCAGTGGTCACACAGATTCGTTGCCTCCTGTCTCCTTTCACATCCATAATAATAATAATAAATAAAAGTTTATTAATTTTCTACATATTGGTACACTGATTACAATCTTTGCATAATTTTAATTTAATCATCTATAAAAAACATTTTTTGTAACCACTAAGAAAGGTTCCCTGGTCTCTTACTCTACTCACTAGGAATCCTTGTGTCGAGCCAGCCAGTGTTTTCTTTCGGCTTTTGAAGCGCATAAGCCACCGGAAACTCACACACCTCGCGAAACTGCGTAATGCGACAGCATAGCGGTAATTTAACGCCGGCGCTGGTGCCATGTATGCGAGAGGTAAATTCCCATTCGTGCCGGCCCGGCTGCGGCATGCCACTATGTCTTGCTAAAACTATTAAACAGGCAACCAGACGTGGGGATGTGCGAAGTCTCTTCAAAGAGGGGGGGGACTTCGTTCCGGTAACAGTAGTATGTAATTAAATTATACAGCGTTATTAAAACACCAGCCATCTCTCAGATACAGATAGCATCTTTAACAACATTTGTTCTATGACTTTTCATAATGAAGTATATATAAATTAATAATAATATGAAATTATACAAGGTTGATACAAGCGAGAGGCATTAAATTAAACCACGTATATTTTATGTGTCTACAGTTAATCCGTAACTATTAAAAATAAGTTTACGACAAGTATACTTATTTCAAACAAGTTAAACAGCGAAAAAAACATAAACATACATTGTAACGTCTCGTACAGCGAACGGCAACCTCGTACGGGATGAATGACCCCGGCCGGTCATAGTCGGCGATCAGCTGCGATACAGCGTGTACGAAGTGAGAAAAAACTTTAAAAAATTCCTGTGGCTAAACTATTGCTCCGATTTATCTGATTTTTGGTGTCTAGCCCGAAAATAATACACTAAATATGTGGTTACATTTAATGCCCCACCTTGCATATTTTGGAACTTTGCATCTGAATAGTGGAAAAAGTGGAAGAAAAAAATTATCGAAGTTTTGCCGTAGCAATAAATAGCATATTTTATTTTTATTGTTTTTTTGTTTGTTGACCCCTATTATAGTCAAGCTTTGATATTTTTAAATAATTTAGAAGACGTGTCGATGCCTTGACTAATAAAACCTAATAAATTAGGTTTTGAGAAAAAAATTAGATGAGACTGAAACGGAGTTCTTAAAACAGTGTGCGTAGAGAGAGAGGATAAGTAGGCAAAGCGCAGGCGGAAGGGTGTTGAGTGTTACGTAAGCACTGAAGGGGGGTTCAAAATATAATTACACTTATTTTTGCTGACAAGGGTGGCGGGGAGTTAAAAATTACAAAGAATCTGCTCACGTTATACTTGAATAATTCTAAGGGTAACATCTGTTAATGATATCTCAAGTTTACGCGAATATTAAATGAGTTAAATCGCAGTTTATTGTAATATACAGGGTGTCCCGTAAGGAGTGGACCAACGTTATGTGGGAGATGGAGGGAATCATAACAAACATGGAACCAAAAAAAAATTTAGTCTAAGCCCAATAGTTTAAAAGATATGATTTTTTAATTTTTTTTTTCATGCATATTTTGTATTCCTTGATAAAATAAATAAATTTCTCTTAAATAAAATTCTAAATTTTTTTTTGGTTCCATGTTTGTTATGGTTCCCTCCATCTCCCACATACTGTTGGTCCACTCCTTACGGGATACCCTGTATACAACGTACTGCGATAAAATCCGATAAGATAATTTTATTGTAATACTACATGTCTTCCCGAAACGTAGTACTTTCTCCTTCGGAAGATTCGGAACACAACCTACTATAGGTATTCAAGATGTTACAGCAATACCATACAGATAAGCTCAACATACATGATAAAATATCAAATTAAGTACATGTTGCTTAGAAATAACAATTTAAAAACGTACCTACCTACGTAGCTGCTATTGGCATCGCCATGTAATATGATATCGGTATACGCCGGAAAATTCAAGTTCACCGACGCCGATTTTCAGTGACTTCCGACTTAAGGGCAGTTAGGTTAGTAACAGTCTTAGTTAGTTCTTAATTTTAGTGATGCAGATGTGTCAACAGCCGAACAGTGTCATTAAAATTGATAATATATTACATATAATTAATCTAATCTGTAAAATTAACGTATTTGAAGACGTTTAACTACTTTCTCCGCAAACGTTTACTCAAACTTGAAATAAAATTCTTTGTAGCAATTACTTAGTACAGTCACGAGCAATATTATGTATACACTTTAGAACCCTGTCACAATAACTTTCTTTGACAAGTCAAAGCAATAATTATATATATATATATATATTAAAAAATATTAATTATGACAAGATACTAAAGTGTATACATATTATTGCTCGTGACTGTACATAAATTAATACCTAAATTGGATTACGTGCAAAGCTAAAGGGTTGAAATGTATATTCATTAGTGGTCTCGAGTTTCGACGTTTCTTCAATCCACTGAAGTTACTACACACTAAAAATGACTCACGTTTATTTTTCAATCATAGCGGGGCGTGGGAAAATTTTTACGTAGGCTAACTTCTACGTGGGCTAAGCCGTGAGCTAACTTATACGAGGGCTAAGTGGCATTTGCCGACTCCATGTATTTCTTTGCAATCCAGTAGCCGTGGAGGGTGTTCGGGCACGCGAGGTATCTCTTAGATCAAGGCCGTAGACACGTTTTACTTGAATAGAAGCTAGTGTAATTCTGCTTTGTAGCGGAATCCGTTCGGCACGATGGAGGATATACCTCTCGCGTATATCAGCTCCGCAAAGTGCTACTCGTTTCATGCGCCTTCGGGGGTGAGAATGGAAGACGAGCAATATATTTTTCCATAACCATTTTACGACCAAAGTCGTCGCTATAGTATAGCCCCCAATCTAAGTATATAAAACTCAAAATGACATAGTGATCTATCAACGCACAGCCCAAACCACTGTACTGATATGACATGAACATGAAATTTGGCATACAAGTAGATGTCATGACGAAGGCATCCGCTCAGGATTTTTAGAAATTCAACCCGTAAGGGGGTGAAAGAGGTTGTTGAAGTTTACACGGATTTCTTAGAAATTAAAAGCGGGTGAAACCGCGGGGCACAGCTACTATTATATAAGACTACCGTACATCCTAATAATAAACACAGACATTGTAAAACATATCAAAACAAAACGTACATACAAATGCACACCGCACTTTATTTACAATAATGACATGGCATGTATTGTACACACACTTACATTGTTGATATCTCGGACGATAGCAACATTGTGGCTGAGCGCAGGTTCGAGTGTGACGGCCTTATCGTAATCCGTCCTAATTACAAATCAATATTTGAGTCATTTTATCTATAGTTAATTAATTTTTCATGTGTCCATGCGTGCACGACAGAACTATAATTCGAATAGAAGTTATACAGATGCGTTGACCTCCGAATATTATGCGCCTCCTTGGGCCTGATACCTGCCACAGCTGTCACTTTACGCCGGTATCGTGTGAATGAGAGGTACCTCCACAGTCGCCGGCCCAATACGGCTACAATACTCATCTTTGTATCTATTTCTACTATTCCCTGAAAGATGTCTGTGTATTTGAAGCTATTTTTATGTAAATCTGAAATAACTTACGAATGACTGGACTGATGGAAATGTAATTTGTTGCTTTCGAAAGAGATTATTTGCTGTTCGTACATTTCCTAAAAATATTATTTGATTCATTGTATAGATATTGAAATATAAAAAACAGTTCGAAAAAAATAAAGGCAGGCAAGCCGTTAAGGGAATCGTCTAAAAAAAAGAAACTTCTTAACCTAACGGCTTTTTTCAGGGTTATTTGTACCACCAAGCTCTCACCAGCGAGCTCTCAGATATAGATAGATAGCTAGCATCTGTCCAACCACATTTGTTCTAGAACTTTCACAATTTGCAAATATTTTTTTCATACAAAAATCAATATGAATTAAATTTTTCGCCCGAGCGTTATAAGCACGTCGTATAATTTCGTAAGGTCAATAAACTCGAAGCGCGCGCAAGTCTCGCGTCGCGAAATCCGATTTCATGCGATTGAAACCTGGTCTTAAACAACTAACAACATAGAAAAAAAACATTTAAAATTAATTTACTGACTTATGGCAAAACTCGTAGTACAAATGTTGTTTTTTTTTTATCTTTTCTTAAGAACTAAACATCAAAACCACATTTTTATGTTTTATTTTTATCTCTTCACTAGCTGTACGCCGCAGTTTCACCCGCGTTACAATTAATAAACTTCACTCCTTTAGGGGATGAAATTAAAAAAATGTAACTGTAAAAACATCGCGGGCTCCTGCACACCAACTTTGTTAAAGATTTACGATTCTATAAAGTACATACAGACAGACATTCACTTTTTATTTTTAAACATTGTATTTACACGTATAACATCCCAGCAAACATGCTCCTCTATCACATAATGAGCCGGCACTATCAGTATTGCGCCTGTTATGGATATTGAATATACATTATATGAATCGTACGTGACTCACAAGCTGCTCCTACTTCGCGAATAGAATATAAATATATCTATGCCACAGATAAATACAAAATACATGTTGGTGAAAAGAAAACGTCCAAAGAGAAATAATGCAGGGCCTACGGCGTAAAGTACCACCGGCAGCTCGTGGCCCGCCGACCTCCTGCTTGCGGCCCGTCTACTAAGTTATAACTTATAAGAATCAAAATTATACAAAGGTATATTGGGCTTTTAGGATTTATATCACAAGTGTGGCTCACCTTTAGTTTATTTTGTCGCCTTGAGGCATTTGTCTGCTGCTTATCGCCTTATTTATGTTTTACCAGTACCTATCTATACATATTAGAAGAGCCTAGTGAGGGTCTATCAATAATTATAGACAATGGTATGACAATTACCCCACTAGGCTGCACTAACTATTCATGGAGTGCCATGTAGTGCCAAGAGGAATTGGACGAGGAGGCACCTCTTCATGCGAAACCTACGTAAAGCATTAGCGTTAGCTGTAGCGTTAGTTATGTTGTATGTAGCCGTTGGTCCCTTGAGGGAAGAAGGAGAGGAGGGCAACGCATCTGCGTGATAATAATCGAAGTCGTTACGTAATCATCGAAAGGCTCCGCCTCGTTAATGCCCCGTTATACCATAAATGAAAATGAAAATGTTTTTATTCAAAATAGAATTGTACAAATCACTTTTTGAGCGACAAAATATAACTACCACCCGTTCAAACCTAGCCCTGTCCTGATGAGGAAGTATCTATCAATATAAAAATACAAATACATTATCATATTATATACGATATACAATCAAATTACTATAATTATTCTAAAAAATCAGCCTAGGAGGAGGGTACTATTCCCAAGGTGTGGTGTCTGATATATAGTCTGCTATCTTATTTTTTTTAATGCCGGTGTTCTAGGAAAATCCTCGGATTTTATAGTTTTTGTATATTTACGCGAATGTTATTCATGCTTATGATTCTTCTAACGGATTTTATCGCGCTTGACAAGATATTACCCTCCGATAGACTCGTTCATTGCCGAGGTTCGATCATATTCTATCTTGTCAAGTGCCTTAAAATCCATTAAAAGAATTGTTTTAGGACATTCATCCTCATACTATCCACCATCATAATCATCCGCAGATTTTTTACATTGTCACACTTGGCTAGCACAAATAGTTCCTGATTATCCACACAGCCATGCACTCTCATTACTAATACTCACATCGCTGAACAGACCCAAGGCCACGCGGAATTTCGAATGTCGAAGCCATGCTGGCTTCCAATTGCATTTCGACGAAATTGTAACCCTGCCGTGTGTTATTGGCAGGGACCAAGCTACGATGGAACCCAGCACGAGCCGTGACGCCAGCGCCAGCGAGGTCAGCCGCTGGGCCTCCTTCAGAGTCAGGTACACTACAGGGGGCGCGGACAAAAACATCCTACAACACTTTCATGCAGATACAACAAGTTATAATAAGGCGGGAATATTCTACAGTTTATATGACAGACCACTAGGAGATTCTTGAAGCGTTCCGCCCGACTAGAACATTCTAGAACAGTTTCGCACGGCTAAAACATTCTAGAACAATTGTACATGTATCTACAATGTGATTTTAAGGCATTTTTTTAATTGAAGTACCTATATGAATTTGGAATAATTCATAGCATCAATAAAAACTGATAAATATATTGCTAACTATAAAAAAGTTGAAATTTTTATATTTTCGATTTCGCCCGTAGTATTTATAATACGGGTTGAGTCGTTCCTTATCCTCTGTAAGTGGTTCACCGCCGCGGACGGGATCAGTGTGACAGGGCGACCTTAGATAACTAATTGTGACAGCTGTCATCTTAGCATCGTAAAGCTGGGGGATTGAGGACTGCAGATGTCCCTGACATCATCATCCATAAACTCTGATCTGTCGCAAGCATCCACCC
Organism: Calycopis cecrops; assembly: GCA_001625245.1. Taxonomy (NCBI): domain Eukaryota; kingdom Metazoa; phylum Arthropoda; class Insecta; order Lepidoptera; family Lycaenidae; genus Calycopis; species Calycopis cecrops. The sequence goes on from LUGF01047859.1 coordinate 45,509, forward strand.
CAGGATATGCGTTACACATATGCGACACCCTACATATGATCTGTGATGATAATAACATCTGTAGACTTTTACACACTACGTTAGTCTAGCCCCGTGGCAAGTACCGTACGGACTTGTGTTACGGGTACTAGACAACGGACAATATGTTTAATAAGTTTTATATATTTAAGATTTTTATTATAGAAATACTAGTTTACGCCCGCGGCTGCGCCCGCGTGGGTTTCGGACTTCAAAAATGATTCAAAAATTATAACTTATTATGTTATTCTGATATGAAAGCTATATTACTGTAAAGTTTCATGAAAATCCGTTCAGTAGTTTTTGTGTGAAAGAGTAACAAACATTCTCACAAACTTTCGCCTTTATAATATTAGTAGGACATACACATAGACAATGACCTAGGCGAGATTCGAACCCGCGAGCCCTGGCGCATGCTCCGCTCTGTACCACTGTGCAAGTCGGTCTTCAAACTCTGTGATGTAATTTCGTTTTCCTTTTTACGATAGGACGCTAGTGAATACTCACCAGACGCTGGTGTTCCTGGCGCACAACGTGGTGGGCTACCTGCTGATGCTGGCGGTGATGGTGTACAACGTGCAGCTCATGTTCGCTGTCGTCTTCGGCATGATGCTGGGTATTTTTTTTTTTTGCTTTTTTTTTAGTATTCTCTTGGCGCTCACTTGAAGGAGGCATGTGCCCAGCAGCGCCGGATCCAGCTGGGGGTTACGGAGGCTGCAGCCTCAGGCCGGAAGGTTTAGGGGCTTCAAGATGATTTTGTACCCATAAAAGAGCCCCTCATCACAACTACAAGATCTTCAAGTCCCGGGACCCACTAGAGCTTAATCCAGCGCTAATATCCATCAATGGACCGACAAAGAGTGATGATGATGATGTAGCTTTAAAGCTACTTTCTGGATCTGGATTTTTTGATGATGATGGCGCTTGACATGGAGAGTAAGCTGGCGAGAGCGTTACAAAAAATCACACCACATCGATCGAGGCCAATGGAAGTTGTCATTCAAATTCAAATTCCATTTAAGTGAAACATTTTGTATTTAAAAAATTAATATCATATGACTATCACATGGAATATCATATGGATTTGTGTATGAAATCAATAATTAAGTTTTACTTCAGTTGTGTGGTCTAAAACACACTTTTATTTATTTTTAAAACAATGTACGCCTCTATGAGAACGATATTTTTTTGGGAATTCCTCTCTGTTAACCATTTCATTTATTTTAAACATTTTGAGGAAATCTAAAACAGTTTCTATGTACTTATTATCGATAAGAAGTTATCGATAGTGTCAACTGTCAATCTCTACAAAAGCGAGGTTAAATACAATAAGAATTCACGTATTTGTTATTATTTTAAATAAAACTCATATGAATACTTACGGCATTGATATAATAAAATGTTATAAATTTTGCCATCTATTTGCGTATTAAACTTTTGTAACAGTTCTGAAACATTGCTTTTAGAGGTCTAAAGAATTCAACCGTATTTACGTGTGAAACGTGGCTTTTCTTTTTTAGATCAATTACATCCTGGCACAGGACACGTATCAAATAACGTCTAAATTCTAATAAATACTAATTTACACTTTAAAACCAAAGATTTTTTCGAAATTATGAGGCAAATGTTCCAGTAAATACTGACGCTAGGTCGCTACAGGTCGATGTCACGTATGTGAATGGTCTCGTATATCTATCTCGCTCTAACATACGTATATTATGCTCTTTCTCTTTTGCATTGCCAATCTAGTGTATACTTCATCTAAGGTCTAACCACTTCCACTTGACTTTACACACGTCGACATAAAATGATTGTCATTTAAAATTAAGGTAAATAATACATAAATAATAATTTAGAAAATATAATTTTAAATTTAAGACTTAAAAATATTTAAACTATATTAATTTAATATAATAACGCGGATCGGTCTCCTGCATTTCATCAACATGACATACTAGAGAAGAAATAGTAACAATTTGTACAGTAAAGGTGTTCGCACATTATAACGACTCGACGCCGACTCCACTCCAACTCAACTCGACGTATGACTTTCAAATTCAAGTAAATGTGTTCCTCATGAGTAAATTAAGCTATGCTCTTAAGTCAAAGAAGAAAAGAAGAAGAGTGAACTAGCCAACAGTCGTGTGAAATAGTAATATAATGCTGCTCTTGCGCGGTTTTTCTTCAGACTCGTGTTGGATTTTAAAGAGTAAACTCCTGTCGCGTGTCGAGTTGTAATGTGTTGTACGTGACGTTCCAGGCTACTTCCTGTTCGGCACGCAGCTGACGCGGATGCAGATGCAGTGCTTCGGCACCAAGCGCGTCGTGATCTGCACACCGGAGTGCGACGACACCGGTGCGTTACTTACTAACATGTAGCCCACTGATCTCCATGTGTGGACACACGCAGATACAGTGCTTCGGCACCAAGTATCGTCATCATAAGGGAACCATTAATTTCTCTTTCGAGCCTAAAACTATTTTACTAGATCTGTGCCATATTACTACCAAATGTTTACCCAGCCTTCCCTCCCTTTGCTACCCAGAGTTTGCGTGACAGAACAGACACAAAAAAATTTTGAATACTGATGATGTTATAGTGGCTGTTCTGCTGCTTATTGTTGTATGCGCTCAGCGCTAGGGCATCTAACCGCTTTACTTGTCCAATGTCTTCTCTCTCCTTCTGATCCGACGCCCCTAGACATGTACAAAATTGTTATGCAGGCGGTCCCTCATCTCCAATGGGTCACAGAAAAGGACAAAACGTGACAGCATATCTGTCAAATAGCGTCAACATCAGGTACCACCCACCAATCACATCCATTCTTCTGCCCTGCCTTAGACCGATGCAACACACAGAAGTGCAGCTGGGAGAAGTGCGACGGCAAGCTGTGCAAACAGCTCGATGCGATGGAGTTGGAGAGACAACAGAGATACAACGTGCTATAGTCCGTTAGCCCACCTCCTAACCATTCTGTTGCATATTCATATCTCATAATAGAAGTACAGTGCGTTTAGAGTTATTTCATCTGTGACAGTTCTGTTTCGGTAGTTTGGTATTAAATGACATCTGCTGTCATCTCATACAAAATACATGCAGGCAATGACAGGTATCGTAATTAGGGTAGGTTTACATCATTAGACGTTATAATTATTTGGGCTTAACATATTTCAAAAAGTGTAAATAGTAGTTTTGCTTTTTTAATAACCTTGCTATCTTATTTTTCAGATAAAGATTATATTTTTATTATTAAATATTTTTATTTTTATTTACTTTTTTAATTTTACTAATTATATTATTTATGCGGTTGTTAAATGATATAATTAATACAGGTCTGTGTGACAACAAAATATTATCATACAAGGTTGATAAAAGCGAGAGGCACAAAACGAAACCACGTATACTATGTGTGCCTACTGTTAGTCTGAAACTATTCAAAAAAATTACGAGAAGTTTACGAAAATACTTTTTTCAAAGATGTTAAATAGCTCAATAATTAAGAAAAAATGTAAAGTTCCTTTGGACTGACCCGTCGAGCACGCACAACAAATCGGATACGAGGTGAAGAAAAACTTTTAAAAAACCCTGTGGCTAAAGAAGCTATTGCTGTGATAGATCTGATTTTCGTTGTGTGGTCTGAAAACGATACACTAAATATGTGGTTTCACGTAATGTTTTTCGCTTGCCTATACCTTGTACAATATTACTACTGTGTTTTAATTTATAATAGGGAAATTGTTAAAAGTAATCATGGCAACACATAGCATTTTTAACCCACCTATCGTCGGAGGTAAAACAACTCTAAACGCTCTATATTACAGTTGTGACACCCTAGAGATGACGGCTGATGCCTACGTTATTGTGCCTGTGTGTCTGTGACCACGACAATACGCTAATGGGTGTCATACTAAAGCTACGCTCGTCCTGACATGCAAATCTCACTACTCTCTGTGGCTTATAAGCTGTTTATACTAACTAGCTTGTAAAGTGTGGCCATTGTACATAAACGTTACAATAAAAAAAAACAAGCCCTTACGAGCATTGATATGTAACATCTATTAAGTTGTGACATATAACGTGTGAAGATTTCTTTTTAAACGGAGACATTATTCTTATTGAAAAATATAATATAATCGAGTTGTCGAGACCGGCGTATATACCATAGACATCATTTTTAGACTAAGACCACGGTAGATAATGTAAAAAATGTATCATAGATTTATAATCTCATTCTAGTGTTATGTTGATTTGTGTAAATTGAACGTAATAAAATGTAGCGTGTAGTTATGCGAAATTTCATAAACCTAGGACCTCGCAATGCCGTACAAGTCATAAAGAAGGACTAAAATTTAAGGTGTTTTGACCATATTTACTTTTTAATTTTGGAAACTCCATTTATTATAGCGTAAATTATTATCTTATTCTTAGTGTAAATGAGTAGTTAACTAACTTTTGAAGGTAAGAATTAAAAAACTAATTAATTGTAACATAATTTTCAGCTGAAAACTCGACTCCGCCGCTTCTAAACTCTTCAACAGCATTGGACTCTGAAATATTTACTTGCCAGACGAGAACGTGTATACAACCGTCGCATTACTTCCGCGCTTCCACATCACAGGACGGCGCCAACTCTTGCCATTTCGGTGCCAAATCTTGCCCCTCCAAAGTAGCCAGAGCGAAAAAATTACAAGCGTCAAGCCAACGTTGTCATCGTTCCACAGACAAAGACAATCCGAGCGTAGAGGACGACCAACAACTATTAAGAGAGGAACGGCCCAGTTGCTGTAAGAAGCAAGAGCCACCACCTCCCGAGAATACTGTGAAGTGTTGTAATTCTAGTCAAATCAACACCACCATATTGGTTCATGAAAATATCGAACAGGGTCACACTGACGTAGTTGAGAGACAAGACGCGAGGGAAGACAGCCCGCAGATAAGTTGTTGCCATAACTCAAAATCAACTAGCGAAAGTCAGGAACAAATAGTGAATATAGATTAAAGGAACTGAAATTGTGATCGTTTTATATGACAAGATAAAAGTATTTTTGTACTATTACATTAAATGTAATGTTATACATGGAATAGAATTTATGGGCTCAAGTGGGCATGGTGCGAGTATTGTTCGAGTGATTAGAGTGTAGTCCATAAAAGATAAGGCCTCTGTTATGAACAAAAAATATGTAGTAAAATCGTGTGAAACATTAAGGCGTAACGGTTACCGTGCTATATCTCACTTCAGAAATCTCTTTCTTGTGGCCTGCGCAGACGATGGATTTATGTCCGCGGCGGAAAAAAAAGTATGCTCCGCGAATAAAAACTTCCCCGCGGATTTACTGCGTTCACAACGCACACGGTGAGCGATCATTTGTTGCGCGGAACGTGCCTCCTCAGTAGTCCTCCGTATGCGTTGCTTCGCCTAGTCACTAGAGTTCCATTTCTTTCGGGGACTCCCGCGTACTTTTGTCCGGTCCGCTCTCTGCATGTCCTCGGTTGTTCGGGGGACTTTTTGTACGTAGTACTTGTAATCCCTCGTTTGCGTTACTCCATACAGTTGTAAACGTTCTATTTTAGCGGACAAAAAAGTCCGCCGACTAAAATCCCTCGTCCGCGCAGGCCATTAAAGAGTGGCGCATGTCGGCTGTAGTAGCTGACAGTTTAATTTTTTAAATTTTAAGTAGTGCACACTGTCAACATTAAAAATCAATTAACAGATCCCGATTTTCTTGATAGTAGCCAGTGCAGTATTGATACTGGTTAAAATATTTCTTCATAGATAAGACATAGAGCAATGGATCTGTTTTGCGACTTTAGATACGGGCTTTAAGGGGAAAAAAATTAAATTACTGTTAAATCTTAGAACTGTTCGAAGAGACTCTGTTTAGTTTTATTTTGTTGTTTAGTAAAATAGTTTATTTAGTGTTTATTATGTATTTAGTTCTAGTTCTCTAGAACAAAATTTATACGCTTTTAAAGCAATAATTCAATTATAATTTATGTACAGTGCCAAATATTTTACATATCACAAAATAGGCTTGTAAAATGAATAAAAATTGTTTATTTTCAAATTATTTATTATAGAACATTTAAATTAAATAATATTAAAATAATGTCTTAACCTAACTTAGTTTAAATAATTTTGTTAATACAATCACAATATAAACACCGGGTACGGCGGGGCCGCCTGAGATTCGTCGCCACTCAGCTACCAGTATAATATTTCAAAAATGACTGATTTATATAAGCTTAGATTCGTAACAAAATAAATTAACATAAAAAAGGGCATATTGTCTTTGGACCACCCAGTTATTTTAGACATTAGCTAAAATAATACCATAAAAAAAAAAAATTGTCCTAAGTAGAACATTAAAATATGCATTACTTTATACCGCCCGATAGGCGTACAGACAATAAAGATTTGAAACTGGGATATGGTTTTCAAAAAGCTTTAAATTTTAAAAAACTATTTTTTAATTGTATGACAAAAATTGGTTTGTATATCGACAGGTATGACGACTACAATGGCGTAACTACTGAGGCCCGAGGCAAATTAAATTTAGCAAATTTTACCTCTTTTAACATGAAGCTAGACCAATCATAGGATGCTCCTGTACTCCTACGGCCTGGGCTCGTGACATGTGATATAGTCGGCTGCCCCATATGTTGACACCACCGGAGGACTAATTGGTCACAAATCAAAGAAATGTAAACGATCTACATTGCAACTCATGTCGTCATACCTGTCGGTAAACCTGTGTTATATTTTAGTTGAAACGAACCGCCACATATGAAAGTATGACATCGGCGTAAAACGAAATTCACAAAATATATATTATTTTAGTAAACGTTGATGTAGCAACGGTTTGTAGGAATTTTATAGCGCTAGTTTATGTACGAATTTAGTTTTTAAACCTGAGCTTATACATTGCATGATTGGACCTGTATGTTTTTGTTACTGATATATAAAATGTACTAAAACTGTTGTTTGTTTCGCCCCCGACCGCACCCAACTCGTGCGAGGTTCATAACATAACAATAATAATAAATATGGCCGTATTTGTTACAAAGCGTTACTAGATATTACTCTACTCTTACAAGCTAGTCCCCGCCTCTACGGGCATAGACAAAAAAGAACCAAATTAGAATTCGACAATTTAAAGTGATTTCCAAAGGCCTTATACCAGGGCCAACATGATCTAAATTATCGGCAAATATATCACACTAAAAATTCACATATTTTGTTCTCTTATACAAAAATACATTTCAGTCTGGATTTGGCCAATAAGTGCCAAGTTTGTAAGCTATCAAATTAACAATCCCAGATGGATGACGTCAAATACGTTTTTATGTGCTTTAGAAAATATTTTTGTATATGAGAACATTTTATTTAAAATAAATTGTTTTCTTCATGAAACTGTACATCGAGTGAGCCGAGAAGAAAGGTTAAGTCTCATTTTGAGTTCCTTGTTATTTTTTCAAATTTAGACATATTTACTTAACTTATAGAATTTTTTATTTCTAATTTATTCAAATGCATGTATTTTTAAAGTCCCATGGACATCTTGAAACTTTCTGCCCACGGCTAAGGATCGATATCCCTGGTGTGAATGAATCTACTGGCATATATACTGTACGATTAGACCTTTCTATATTGGAACTGAAAGTAAAATTCAATAAATTAGTATCAATGATACAGTTTGATTTGTCAATATTAGCTATATTGACATAAGAAACTGTAACATTGGTACCTACTTCTTAATAATTAATATGTATATTTGTCGGGTTAAAATATAATGGGATACAATTTGGAATGACATAGGAATAATAAATAAATATAAAGAGTTGGTTAAATTGTAAGATGAGCTGTAAAGAGAGAAAAGAAACAACTCACTAATCATCGTCAGTCTTCACCCAACTTCAGCTGTTGTCTTACATCACCACGATATACCACTTTTCAATCTATATTTTATTGATATACGTATTTATTACTTAAGGATTAAAAGACTGCCGATCGACAATTATTTTGCAATAGAAAGGGACATCACTTTATGTTCAACTATGCCCAATAATAATTACATTTAATTTATCTATTAGTGTTTTCTTGTAATTATAATTATCAATTCTTAAATAGGTACAAACATATTTTCCTTTACCAATACTCCTGTCAAATCTCAAAATAAAATCTAACAAATTGATTATTACTACTTTAAAAGGACAGGTTCTACTCTACATACAGATGTCATTGAAATGAAACAGTAATGTGCAGGCTATAGCTGCATTGCAGCCGGATCGGCCCGGCACGGGCGGGGGGTTGTCTCTCACTGCGACCACTAAAGGAGCTGATGGAGGTCATATTGTAAATGATCCACCAAGACTGTTCATATGAAACAAATAATACATATGCCTATCAACTGTAACGAATAATATATTGCATACAATAGACACTAACAATTATAACAAACACAAAAAACATCAATGTTGGAATTAATGTATGTCAAAAATAATTACATACTTCACAGGTTCCTATTAAAGTTCCAGTTAACCTTTTACGAACTTAACTGGCTAATAACCCACAAATTTTGGTTTTATAAATTATACCAGATGGCCCCTCTATCAATACATGCATAGTGAGAAACTTAACCATTGTTATGTTCTAGTTCCTGCTTTTGCCAGGATCAAATATGTGTTACTATACTATGCCTAACTCCATACAAGCACAAGTAAATACAATGTCTAACATACTGGCCAGAATGATGTTAACCCCCTTATTCATAAACATTATTTAATTTTTTATAATGATTTAATTTACAAAATGGCGGACTCAAACCTCAGCAAAGAACAGTTGATATGTTGTTATAACTTGCATATTATGATAGATGATGGATTGCGCTTCGAAGGAGATTTTTAAGTTAAACCGAGAGCTGTGTGGAGTTGAGTATGAAAAATGTCAGGACCGTATTCTGTAGATTGTTGAGTACTTGGGAAAGGGTGTGATTCTGGATGTTGCGGGGAGGCGTTTTAATACCCCAATGCTTTAGATATAAGGTGAATGAAAAGAAAAACTGCTACGAAGTACATCACATTTTGCATAGTCTAATTCTTATAGCACCTGCTAAGTAATAATAAGTTACTATCAGCAAGTACATGCAAGTTGACAGTGTCAGATTTACAAGTTGCAAGTGATAAAAAAGTTAATTGTTGCTTATGCGTTTTTTTTTTAAGTATTGTTTATGAATAACAATATTTTAAATACGATTTAAAGCTTATGTAGTTGATTAGTTAAGTAGTATTTAGAATGTAGATTATATAGTTTTTATGAATAAGGCGATTAGTAATTAATAATTTAAAAAAATATACAATAATTTTGTTGCCCTACTTTCGCCATCAGTCAGTGCAAGTAGACATCTGCATTTAAGATTTGGTTCTTTATTGACTCAGGTTATAGGCATTCATGTGATAGTAAACAATTAAGTATCAAATAGGTAATTGACGCTTCAATAGTAACCTGTGAAATATGCGCGTATTAGTTAGTAAATAAATATAATGGTCAAGGGACCGGTAATCACAGTCAGTATATAGAATAATAAACTTAAACAATCACACTAGTTAGTGCAATGTTCCCATAAAAGATAATCACCATTAAATAAAGGTCGTCTTGTGGTAAGCCTGTTCAAACAAATTTTCTAAAGTTCCAGGTTTCCATCTAGGTTGAACAAAAAGGGTTCTTGGGTAATTTACCTGAACTTGATTTTTTTTCTGGTTATATCACACTGCCTACTATGGCATAGGAATTAAGGAAAGAGAAAATAGAGACTTGTGTATGTTCAAACACTTGTGCACGATAATTTAATAAAATAGTTAAAATATAGAGTGGACTATTTCTCTGTAAGTTGGGGTAAAATTCAGAATTAACAAGTTTTAAAACCGTTTACCCGTTAATTAAGTGAATCTCTCACTGGGAAGAATACTAACAATTTCCTCTGGACGTCACTATTTGACTTCTATCAGTACCTCTAGAATCTACCGCACTTGGTATTCTATAATACAAGTCATGTTCATAAAAATGGTACAGTCAGCAACAAAATGTATCAAAACAGCACAAGCACTGTTGGTCACTGCACTATCAGTCTGTGTAATCGAATTACACTGACTATACGGTTACAAAAATGTTCACTTCCGCTTAGAATATTAATAAATTATGTCTATCAGAGTTTGCTCTGATAACGTACAATACATATAGTATATTTATGTGAAACTAAACACTCATCTTATTACATTATTGTAACATACATAGTTCTTACCCTTGCTTGATACAGTGCAGTTTATAATTATGTGCATACTTTCCTTATGATATCTCCATCGCACTCAAGCCATCAATTCCCAATATTCGAGAAGTCTTTCTCCATTCCCTAAACTCATTCCTTGGGGTTGTATGAAATTCACTTCAATTGTTTTGAACCTCTTCTTTAATTCAGCATCAAACATCTGCAAATAAGTTAAATTTAAATTTATATTATATTTATTTTTAATATAATAAAAAAATATTTTAAAGTTCTAGCTGATATAAAACAGTAAAATTATTTGTTTCTTAATTTTAAGATGAAAGAGATGAGAAATGCATTTATGCACTGCCACCGGACCGAGTGTGAGGTCCAGTGGATGTGTGTGGGGCTCACGGATAAACCGAATACCCACTAAAACCCCGCGGGTGCCATCGGCCGCCTATACTGAGGTGCCCCGGATCTGTCAGCAGCAGGGCACTTGTTTCTTAACTTGCTAATAATCAGTCAATCAATCAGAAGTAAATTACAAGTTCTTGTTAGCTTCTATAACAAAAACTTGTTATTGACTTCTTTCTAATAAGCAAATTAATGATAGAAAATTTGCTATCCTGAGTCCAGGTTTCACGAAAACCTATAACCTCACTTTATATGAAACATGTGGTTTCATTTATAGTGACATTTAGGTACTGGCCCATGCAGGTAGGAGGAGGATGGAGCGCAATGCATCTGTTTATCTTTAAGGGGATGCCTATGTGTGTCGGATGGCTCCAATTGTTCGTTTGCCAATTTGTTTTGTAAAAAGTAACGTTGAAACAATCATTTGTTTCAACGTTACTTTTTACTGTAAGCGGAATTTAACATTTACAAAAAATGTTGATTGGCAACGTCGCTTTTTTGCGTTTAGAAATTGACTATTAAAATAATTTATATTATTATTTTAAAATAGTTTTGTATTAAACACAAGTCAGCGTTATTTCCTTTTTTCAATCTTATAAATAAAATTCTCGTGTCACAATGTTAGTTAACATACTCCCCCTATACATCTCGACCGACGCTCATGAAATTTTGTGTGCATATCGAGTAGATCTGAGTATCGGCCAACATCTTTTCATCTCGATATTTCCAAGGGATCGGAACTTAGGTGGAAAACCGCGGAGCGCAGCTAATTCTAATATAGAGATGTGAACATCTAACATGAGCTTATAAAGTTTCGATTAAGATAAACAACATTTAGTGGACAGTTTCTTTTGTCCATGTTATTTCTTATATTCGTAAAGATAACATAACATATCATTACATAACTTTGATTGAAATACAAACAACAAACCGGCTCTTACCTGGTCTCCGAGCGGCGCTAGACTGGAGGGCGCGTCCTGCGCACGCAGTGCGCGCGCAGCAGCCACGCCCACTCCCGCGGCCCAGTGCCGCCGCAGCGCGCGCACCTCCCACAGCGACGAGCCGAGCGCGCGCGCCCTTGTCGGCGATGATTCCTCCATTATGTATGGATCGTTTGACACTGAAACAAAATTTTGGATGATACATAGTATCCAAAGGAGCAATCGCGAGCGATTGATGAATATCGACGACCATAGACTTCTGCAGAATTGCTATGTAAATGTGTTGCCCGCTTTTTCTCCTGTCACATACTGTTACTTCATGCCGGTATCGCGTAAGCGAAAGGTATCGTTTAGCTTGCTGCTTATATCATGCTTAGTTTTTAATATTTCTTACAATGTTGACACAAAACCAAGCCGCAATCGAATCGCAAGCCGAAAATCGAAAGCACACTGAAATGCATTACAAATATAATAGTGTTTACTCAGCCACAGCATATGCCGCCCATACATCCAGTAGTAATTATATCCGGAGGCTCAAGGAGGTGGGAGGAAAGAGCTTATATGCGGATCGATGGGCGTCGGTAGTCGTTAAAATGTTCCCGACTGCTCGTTTGCCTCCCTATATCATAAAACAATTAACCAGTAATTGTGATGACTCACTGATGGCGGGCGAGTCGTCGCAGCAGATCATGCGCTTGAGCGCAGGGTGGCGCGTCAGCAGGTTCGACACGAGCTGCAGGAGCGAGTCGGCGTCCTCGGGCGACGCCAGCAGCGCCAGCCGCGACAGGCGCTTAGCGAACGCTGCCACAAGAGCTTCTGGCAAGTGGCTAAAAATAAAATATTATGAATTAACTATTGTGCACATAGCAATTTAAAAAACACATACTTATATTAGGTACACAAAGGCGGCCTTATTACTCAAATAGTAAGAATTGTAAATATAATAATGAAATATATAAATATTTTAGTCAGACCGAATGTGGTTAAAATAATTGGAAATTGATTCAATATTAATTTTGTTATGTATTGGATATTTCAAGAGGTCGTATTTAGAATATCGTCCGATTAAAAATAAACAGATCCCTAATAGCATCACTTTGTTATACACATTGAATTTCAAGTCGTTTTCGAAAATATTTTTTTTTAATTCTATATCAATAAAAGACCCTATGTATAATGTTATTTTTTTAGTCGAAAGTAATATCGCTCACATAGAAAATGTGAGAACCTGTAGTAGCGCCTATAAATCGCAGGCACTACAATTATATTATTCACTCATTCATAATTCCACACAAAATAAAATTTGCTAATCAGAACGTGGGATACCGCACAGACGCGACTTCGACCAATCTGGCCAGTTTAGGCGCGCCGCGGAATTAATGTGGCGGTGGCGCGTGTGCCGTTACTGTTGCATTTTTAAATAGTAGTTAGGTCTGAAATAAATAAAATTCCGTTTATTATCTCTAACGAAAAGAATAATCATCATGTTTAATAGAGAAAAGGTATTTCCGATTGTCCTAAGCCCATATGAAGTACGAAGGAAAAACCGGGGCTCATCCACGTGCGCGCCGCTGTGCGGAACCTCCGCATTCGAAGGAAACTCTCCGCATTCGAAGGAAACTCTCCGCATTCGAAGGAAACTCTCCGAATTCGAAGGAATAAAAATGTATGTAAACGATATCACTATCTACGCTAGTTACATTCCGTTCCTATTATCTATGCAATTACTATATAATCTATGGAACGATGAGATATGAATGTGTCGGGAGTGACACCGACTGTCTGAACGTGAAACAAATATTTTCCTATCTAATGTAAAAGGAAGTAAAATATTATTTAACTAGAAGTAAAGGCTTTAAATGTTGTTTTTGTTATTTCAGGTAAGCTTCCTACTCTGTTTAAACTATTGTAATTGTAGTAAAACTAGTGTTTAAGTGTGATGCGAATAAAAGATTTTGTTATTTCAGAAAACGCAATTTCGTCTTTATTTCGTCCTAAACATATACCATTATAAAACAACATTTTCCGCAATAAATATGGAGAAGTTACGATTTGATTTTTGTGTGAAAACAACAGGAGATGGAAAATCAAACATTATTTGCATAACCTCGATAGGAACACCTGATGGCCAAACTTTTGGTATACCGGCCGAATATCAACCTGCACAATTGCACCAACTTGTAACAAATACATCTAACTATGCCAAGATAAAAAAAACATTGAATAAAAGACATCAAACAAGGAAAATATGGATAACTTTAACTAATGACATATCAAAGGTATATTTAGATGAAGAACAAAATATACAGTTTAATGATTTTTACCTTGAAGAGATTAATGAAAACATAAATGATCCAAAATCCTTGACTGAAAGCCCAAATAAAACATTGGAAAAACTATTAGAGACATTGCTCGAGGAAAAACAAAGAAAATCTGAAACTCAAAATTTGGGAATTGCAAAAGACTTTGTGCTTGAAAAGTTCACTGGTAAAAACGCAAACGCTCACCAATGGATTAAGGACTTCAACAAAGAATGTGAACGTTTTCATATTGATGAAGACAGAAAAAAAATTGAAATCTTAAAATAATTTTTAGAATATTCAAGTGTACACTGGTACAGTTGTATGTTAATAAAGTTTACAATAGAATCAGAGTGGATTAAATGGGAAAAAAACTTCTGTGAAACATTCGGAAACAAAGGTTGGTCGCCGATCAGATATGCCCTTGGATTTAAATATCAAACAGGCTCATTGCTTGAGTATGCATTAAAAAAAGAGAAATTGTTATTAGAGGTTAGGAAGACGATTGATACAGGTACTCTGATAGACCTTATAGCCGCAGGCCTGCCTAATGCCTCAATACCTGAGTGACAAAATTGACAGAGAGACGGTACAACAAACCGAAGATCTCTATAATGAGATAGGCAAATTAGAACACCTTGTTGGAAAGAATAAATATGAAAAAAAAAAACTATACGCACCCTGACATGAAAAAAAATGAAGATAAGAAACCATGCCAAATTTGTGTCAAGGAAAAAAAAGGGAAACGTTTCCATCCTGAGGAAAACTGCTGGTTCAATGCGAAAAATCAAAAATATGTTGTAAAAAGTGTGAATAACTCTGAATTAGAAGTTGAACTTAATGAGGAGAATCCAAAAAACTAAAAGTATCACCATTAATAAAAATAAAGTTATTATTAAATGACACTTTAAAAGTTACCGGAATTTATGATTCTGGTTCAAATGTATCGTTAATTAACCCATTACCGCCCTCTGTACCTGCACAGGTACAACTACTTAATCGATAAATTATGTATTTTATGTGTGGTAAGTGTTGAAAGTAGTTAGAAATTACAAATCTAGATGACA
>LUGF01047859.1:61731-71852 GCA_001625245.1 Calycopis cecrops
TAACGAAAAGAATAATCATCATGTTTAATAGAGAAAAGGTATTTCCGATTGTCCTAAGCCCATATGAAGTACGAAGGAAAAACCGGGGCTCATCCACGTGCCTCGCGCGCCGCTGTGCGGAACCTCCGCATTCGAAGGAAACTCTCCGCATTCGAAGGAAACTCTCCGCATTCGAAGGAAACTCTCCGAATTCGAAGGAATAAAAATGTATGTAAAGGATATCACTATCTACGCTAGTGACATTCCGTTCCTATTATCTATGCAGTTACTATATAATCTATGGAACGATGAGATATGAATGTGTCGGGAGTGACACCGACTGTCTGAACGTGAAACAAATATTCTCCTATCTAATGTAAAAGGAAGTAAAATATTATTTAACTAGAAGTAAAGGCTTTAAATGTTGTTTTTGTTATTTCAGGTAAGCTTCCTACTCTGTTTAAACTATTGTAATTGTAGTAAAACTAGTGTTTAAGTGTGATGCGAATAAAAGATTTTGTTATTTCAGAAAACGCAATTTCGTCTTTATTTCGTCCTTAACATATACTATTATAAAACAACATTTTCCGCAATAAATATGGAGAAGTTACGATTTGATTTTTGTGTGAAAACAACAGGAGATGGAAAATCAAACATTATTTGCATAACCTCGATAGGAACACCTGATGGCCAAACTTTTGGTATACCGGCCGAATATCAACCTGCACAATTGCACCAACTTGTAACAAATACATCTAACTATGCCAAGATAAAAAAAACATTGAATAAAAGACATCAAACAAGGAAAATATGGATAACTTTAACTAATGACATATCAAAGGTATATTTAGATGAAGAACAAAATATACAGTTTAATGATTTTTACTTTGAAGAGATTAATGAAAACATAAATGATCCAAAATCCTTGACTGGAAGCCCAAATAAAACATTGGAAAAACTATTAGATACATTGCTCGAGGAAAAACAAAGAAAATCTGAAACTCAAAATTTGGGAAAAATTGCAAAAGACTTTGTGCTTGAAAAGTTCACTGGTAAAAACGCAAACGCTCACCAATGGATTAAGGACTTCAACAAAGAATGTGAACGTTTTCATATTGATGAAGACAGAAAAAAAAAATTGAAATCTTAAAACAATTTTTAGAATATTCAAGTGTACACTGGTACAGTTGTATGTTAATAAAGTTTACAATAGAATCAGAGTGGATTAAATGGGAAAAAAACTTCTGTGAAACATTCGGAAACAAAGGTTGGTCGCCGATCAGATATGCCCTTGGATTTAAATATCAAACAGGCTCATTGCTTGAGTATGCATTAAAAAAAGAGAAATTGTTATTAGAGGTTAGGAAGACGATTGATACAGGTACTCTGATAGACCTTATAGCCGCAGGCCTGCCCAATGCCTCAATACCTGAGTGACAAAATTGACAGAGAGACGGTACAACAAACCGAAGATCTCTATAATGAGATAGGCAAATTAGAACACCTTGTTGGAAAGAATAAATATGAAAAAAAAAAAACTATACGCACCCTGACATGAAAAAAAATGAAGATAAGAAACCGTGTCAAATTTGTGTCAAGGAGAAAAAAGGGAAACGTTTCCATCCTGAGAAAAACTGCTGGTTCAATGCGAAAAATCAAAAATATGTTGTAAAAAGTGTGAATAACTCTGAATTAGATGATGAACTTAATGAGGAGAATCCAAAAAACTAAAACTATCACCATTAATAAAAATAAAGTTATAATTAAATGACACTTTAAAAGTTACCGGAATTTATGATTCTGGTTCAAATATATCGTTAATTAATGCAAAGTTATTGAAAATACATAAAGAAGAAGACACATTTAATAAGCAAACAGCAAACTTGAAAACTATTAATGGTGAGAAGAAAACAAAAGGTATGGTGACATTAAAAATAAAAATATATGACATTGAAAAAGAATTAGACATAAGAAAATATTATAATATAGATAGATAATGAAAAATTTCAATATGATTTTCTCATTGGTTTGGATTGTATCAAAGAATTTAGATTATTACAAGATGAAAAATTAAATATCATACAATGTAATAATTCACATAAAGAGAATGAAATCCAAAATGAAGAGGAAAATAAAAATAAATACTCCGAAACAAATATTTCGAATGTCGAAATTCCTGATGTACTAGGTGACAAAAATGATCAAGATATGACTCTAAACTCTGAGGTATGGAAACAAGAAATTAACCATTTAAACCAATGTGAAATAAACTTTAATGAACATATTAATTTAAGTGAATTTGAAATTACAGTAAACCACCTAGATTTATGTAAAAAATCTAAAATTGATAAGTTAATAGAAAAATACAAACCAGTCTTCGCTAAGGACAAATACGATGTTGATACAGTACGAGGTTATGATGCTCACATAGACTTGACAGTAGATAAATATTGTTACAAGCGTCCATACAGATGCACAACTGATGATAGAAAAGAAATTGAGAACCAAATATCAAAACTATTGAAGAATGCTTTAATTGAGGAATCATAGAGCCCTTTTGCTGCCCCGGTCACCCTAGCATACAAGAAGGAAGATGGGAAAAGATCAAGACTGTGTATCGACTTCAGAGAATTGAATAAAATTGTTATCCCTCAATCACAGCCGTTCCCACTGATTGAAGACTTGATGGTAAAGACTGTAAACTGTAAATATTATTCCACTTTTGATATAAATTCAGCATTTTGGTCCATTCCGTTGAGAATTCAAGATAGATATAAGTCAGCTTTCGTCACACAGAAAGGCCATTTTCAGTGGACATGACTCCCATTTGGTTCAAAGACGGCTCTAGCTATTTTCCAAAGAATATTGAGAAATATAATAAGAAAATATAATCTCTCAGATTTTACAATAAATTTCATGGTTTTTTCTAAAAGTTTCGAGGAACACATAACACATATCAAAACTACTTGACGCAATACTAACAGAAGGATTTAAACTGAAATTCTCGAAATGCACTTTTGCAAACAATCATGCTAAGTATTTGGGACATATCATAAAAAATAATTCAGTTATACCTCTCAAAGATTATTTAACAGCTGTCAGGAACTTCCCCATTCCAGAAACAAGAAAAAATATACGCCAGTTCCTGGGTAAAGTAAACTTTTATCATAAATTTATACCACACAATGCAATTATCCTGGAACCATTACACAATTTGTTAAGGAAAGATGTTAAATTTATATGGACCAAAGAATGCCAAGAATCGTTTGATAAAATAAAATATTTACTATGCTCGAAACCAATTCTAAAAATATTTGACCCAGAAAAACCAATAAAAATATACACCGATGCCATCATTCAAGGAGTGGGAGCTGTATTAAAACAGGAAGATGAAAACGGAATAAATAAACCTGTAGCTTATTTCTCAAAGAAATTGACGGACACTCAAAAGAAAAAAAAGCAATATATTTGGAATGTTTGGTAATTAAGGAGGCTGTAAAATATTGGCAACATTGGCTTATGAATAAAGAATTTATAGTACATTCAGATCACAAACCACTAGAAAATCTTAACATCAAGTCTAGAACTGATGAGGAACTGGGCGTCTTGACATATTATTTATCGCAATACAATTTTAAGATAAAATATAACCCAGGACAGTCAAATCAAGAAGCGGACTGCTTAAGTAGAAATCCAGTCTTAGAACCTAATGACAATACTGAAGATTTTTTGAAAGTTGTAAACTTAATAAACATGCAAGATATAAAAAAGGACCAAGACACAAATATAATTGTACAAGACGGAAAATCAAAGTTTATACTGGAAAATAGTTTATACTGGCATTTATTACAAAAAGAATAAAAGAAGGAAAAAAATTATACTATCAGAAGCATTTAGCAAAACACTAATTAAAAATGTCCACAATACTTATTGCCACATTGGGAGTACCCAGATGATAAATAAAATAACTCCTTTCTATACAGCAAAGAATATCATCACAAATATTAAGAAGCTCTGTGATGAATGTGATATTTGTATTAAAAACAAATCAAGAAGGAATCCAAAATTTGGTCTGATGTCCCACTTAGGCCCAGCAACATGCCCTTTTGAAATTGTATCCATTGACACAATTGGTGGCTTTGGGGGATCAAGGTCTACAAAAAAATACTTACATCTATTGGTTAATCATTTTACACGATTTGCATACATTTTGACCTCTAAAAATCAGAACTCCAATGATTTTATCAAGTTGATAGAAAAAGTGACACAAAGCAATAATATAGATATGCTATTAACAGACCAATATCCTGGCATAAATTTCAAAGAATTTAAAGATTTCTTGAAAAAGAAAAAATAACGATGGTATTCACTGCTGTGGACTCGCCATTTTCAAATGGTCTTAATGAAAGGCTGAACCAAACTCTAGTCAATAGGATAAGATGTAAAATAAATGAAGAGGACAAGAAAATAGCATGGACAACTATTGCACAAAAATGTGTAGAAAAATATAACGAAACAGAACATACAGTTACCAAGTTTACCCCAAAATATCTTTTGGAAGGAGAGAAAATAGATATTTTGCCATGGGAATTGAAATCAAGATGTATAGTAGAAGATCTAAAAAAAGACAGAGAACTAGCACTTGAAAATTCTATAAAATCTCACAACTACAATAAAAAAATATATGATCTAAAAAAGAGTACAAATTTGAAGTGGATGATAGAGTATATGTAGAAAATGGAAACCGGCTAAATAGGAAAAAAATGGATGAATTAAGGATTGGACCATATAAAATCCTAAAGAAGATTTCAAATTCAATCTATGAAGTTGATGCTGGACATAAGAAAGCCGCGTAAAATTTCTACCACGTTACAAAATTAACTCCAGTAATGAGTAACTCTTGATCGAACAATCATTATGATGTTCAAAATGTTGTTCTCTCCGAGGGGGGGAGATGTAAAGGATATCACTATCTACGCTAGTGACATTCCGTTCCTATTATCTATGCAGTTACTATATAATCTATGGAACGATGAGATATGAATGTGTCGGGAGTGACACCGACTGTCTGAACGTGAAACAAATATTCTCCTATCTAATGTAAAAGGAAGTAAAATATTATTTAACTAGAAGTAAAGGCTTTAAATGTTGTTTTTGTTATTTCAGGTAAGCTTCCTACTCTGTTTAAACTATTATAATTGTAGTAAAACTAGTGTTTAAGTGTGATGCGAATACAAGATTTTGTTATTTCAGAAAACGCAATTTCGTCTTTATTTCGTCCTAAACATATACCATTATATGTATATTAAAATTTAATCTTTTTATAGTTAACGTTACAATTGATTTACCCGTTTTTATAGGTACATGTGACTTTGAAATAACATATTCCAAAGTCACATGCTTCGGTTCGAAAACAACCATAAATTTACAGTGTATGTATAATTTACATATCATTTTTATATAATTTTGAGTCTGAATAAAAAGTATAAGACAATAAAGGTCGCCGCACAGTTATCAACTCGGAAAGGGATCGGAAACGTAACGCCTACGCCTAGGCGTCAACCAGGCGTCAACCATCCGGTGCCGATCCGCTTCCGTTCCGCTTACGTTCCGCTACCATCGCACACATATCAACTCGGAAAGGGATCGGAAACGTATCGCCTATCGGCTTATCGGTAGGGTGACCAAAAAGTAACCCTGTAATTGTATATACCTAATATAAAACTCATAGGTGACTGACATAGCGATCTATCAACGCACAGCCCAAACCACTGGACGAATCGGGCTGAAATTTGGCATGCAGGTAGATGTTGTGACAGGCATCCGCTAAGAAATTTACTTAAGAAATATACTACTTTACGAAGATTTACCCAGTACCTACGTACCTTTTTACATGTCATGTCATTTTTATGTCATAAAAAAGAAAGTAGGTAATCAATAAGTCTTTCCCTTTTCATCATTATTTTGTGTTAGAATCTAACCTGAAAAGTCAATAAAAACACGTGTGTTTTGCAACACGTAACTGACGCTATGCACGGCCCCCGCGCCCGCAACCCCTTAGTAACCTCCGTTGCCGTGGTAACCACCGATCCTCGCGCCTCACTACCACCGTCCGCTACCATTTTTCAAAATATGTATTAAAAAATATAGTATACTGCCAATCAAATTTATGTAACTCTAGGTTTAGAATAGGTAGGCGGGCCAGGTTCAAGTTAAAAAAAACTCATTGAGGCATTGAACATCAATAAACACGATTTTTCGCTATTTGTAATATAAATATTTCAGTCTTGAAAATATAGTATTTTTGCGTAGGAAGGAATATAGTGCAATACAATATAATATTATAGTACGGTTGGAAACCCTAATACGACCGCAACTGCAAATGCGTCGCTTCCGAGTACTTTATGTGTTCGTGTAAAAACATATTTTAGAAATTACAATTTTGTGTCACTTCACAAGCAAATCTTGGTCTACCTTTGGGGCATCCGAAACAATTAAAAGTGACTGATCTGCGCTTCATCGCCTTAAATTTGTGCCATAGATACTAAGATTAGTGTAGTAAAGAAGTGAAAAGTTATAAGAAGTATAGTTGTCATGATCATACATTGTAAATATGCCATAAATATTAAGAAAGATTACTTACTTAGCTTGCGTTTCAAATTGTAAAATATCAACGTAGGCTTTTTTGGCTGTTCTAAGCTATCATACCTTTACCAAATGTAAACGTTACCAATTAATACATGGAGCATGGAGAGGTTTTGTTATTGGTATCTAATATCTAATTATCGCTCGCAAAACACAACGGTCATCACTACGGTGATCATAATAGGGGATTTTATTCCCTTTGCGCTTCTTAGAATTTTCTTCGAAATTATTTATCTTATATTTTTATTTTTTAATATATGTATATATATATAACTCTAATAACTAAAATATCTGTGAGTGTTGAAAATGTCTCACCAGTCACCACATATATTTTATAGGATATTTTCAAAGATACTATATTTCTCTGAAGAAATTTTGGTCACCCTAGTACGGAGTGACAAGCGCGATGACGGCCGGTGAGCCGTTAGCGAGCGGGCCATAGCGGGCGGATGGTTGACGCCTCGCCGTAAGCCGGTCCCTATCCGAGGCGTTTCCGATCCTTTTCCGATCCGTTTCCCATTAGTGTGCGTTGGACTATGGAGTTTCATACAAAGAATACTGACCGGCTCGAGGTGATCCGTTTCCGATCCCTTTCCGAGTTGATAACTGTGTGGCGACCTTAAGAAGTAAATAATAGTTCCAAATTTTACCGACCAATCAGAATATGGTATTCTCAATATCAGGCAGCAATTTATTTAATTGATTAATTTTTAGTTGTATATATATATATATATTTTGTAGTAAAACACTTTTGACACACCCATTTGATTCCTTTATCTTTTTCAATAAATAAAGAAATCACTCAACAATTTCTAAATTCTGACAAGACAGATGGCATAACTTATATAAAGAAAAAAGATCATACGTAGAGCTGAGGAAAATATCTGCAAGGTGAATCAGTCGCTGCTTGTAACGTGTGGCAAACATCTCTGGTTCAAACAGTGCGTACAGGCGATCGTAGATGTCGGGGTAGTCGATATTGTGGTGTCGCACTAAATCTAGAACACCCTGGAGAGCCAACATACTAATGGGACCACCTAAAAAAACAAAATTTTATTATATACTACAGGAAGAACCGTCTAATGTTCTTTTTTACAATATGTTAATTTACAAAAAAGAGTTAGCTGCAACTGTGTATCTGTCAAGTTGTTCAAGGACCAGTAATCTCCTAAAAAGGTTAATGTTCGAAGATCACATCATCAAAACGCAAAGCACTAGGCTCTAACTGTTACTTGTTAGTCATTGAACCGATTGTAATGCTCCATCCACAAGAATGTAGCCGAATGTGATGTGACACAATATGCAGTAGACCAAATATATTTATTACTATAAACCTATTATAATATTCATATTATAAACCTTGCAAGCCGAACAAATATATAGAGTAAACATACCAGCGTCGAGGCTGTCGCAAAGCATGTCAGTGGTGAGATGTGGTTTCTGCAGCAGCGGCATGAGTCGTTCCACCAGAAGCAGAAGAGCTCGTCGATGAGATTTGGGCTCCTCGCACAGCGGCCACTGGCACGCACAACTCCAGCACCGGTTGGCGTAGCGACGACATATTGCAGCATTGTATGGGAACTTCATTTTACCTGAAATTTTATCAACTTATTTAGAAAATTATACTAGCACACATTACAAAACCATTAAGCTTATGTTACAGGTAATAGATACAGTAAAGAGATTAAGTTACTATAAACAAGCTTTTGCCATTATGATATTAAAGTATATTGGATTCTAGGCAAAATATTAAAACTATGAAAACCACATCAGATTTTATTTAGTATTTTTTACCTGATGCTTACAGCTTACAGATAGAGATTTACAGTTTGTATAAACATTATAAGAAATAACACTGTTAAAAAATAACACTTTTTGGCATGCATAATACATAAAATATGTGTATACATACAGACATAACCCTTGCATACAGACAGATATAACTATTTCAAATAGTATATCAAGTAGCATTTTAAATATATACCTTCTGCAGAGCATAACATCTTTTCTTCTTTCCCATCTTCCCTTTTTTTGATCTTGGCCTTTGCATCAACAGGTATTTCAGAGGCCAATAGTTTATCCAAAAGTTCCAAATAATTTTGCATGAATATAGGTGAAGGAGATCTGCAACATACATATATATAATATAGAACAGCTAGCTAACAATATTTTAATTTTTTTATATTTAGCATATTTTTTTTATTAATATAATTTTAACATAAAACAAATTTAAAAATTTGAAAACTTATGCATATTCTCTAATGGAGTATTACCACACTTAAAACCCAAAAACCAGGCAAGTGCGAGTCGGACTTGTAGACCGAGGGTTCCATACCAACGAAAGACTTTTTACCAGAAACGTAACATAGTTTGGATTTTCATAGCATTTGTATTAATGACACATACATTATATTTGCGTTTTTTGGAAATGTATTATTTCTCAGAATAATGATATCTCGCTCGAACTAATTTTCGTTGATAGTTTATCATTTATATTTTTTAGATTTCTCACTCTCTTATTTTAAAGTTAGAGGCAGGGACACTCATTTTTCCACTTTGCAAGCATCTATCTTTGAAACAATTGACTTGAAATGGTTTTAGTAACCTTAATGTCGTTTTTGAAGACCTATTCATAGACACCCCTCACTTACAGGTTGGATGAAAAAATATATTTTTAGATTCAGTTCTATGTAAGGGGGGCACCCTTTAATTTGTTTTAAGCTTTCACGATTTGTATTCATATTTATATACTGTAAACGGGACTTAATCGCGTTATAAAATCGAAGTACTTACCTCGACTCTCGATGTTTCGGCCGTAATGCAACGGCCGTGGTCACGAGTAAGGGTCAATTCACACCAAAAGCGCGGCGAAGCGCAGCGAAGCGAAGCGACGCGCCCGGTAGGGAAGCCGCGCGGATTCCCGCGAAGGCTCGAGGATTCGCTGTAATGCTCGAGGATTCGCTGGAATGCTCGAGAAGTCGCGGGCCTCCGCGAGCCTTGGTATTGTATAAGCAGTCGTACATTTGCACCAAATAAATAAGCTTTTCTTCATTCATTTCGAACACTTAATTGTTTGTTTGTGTGTTGTCAACACTGTATTAATTACCTACACTGCAAGGAATGAATGCAATGCTCGGGCGCAACAGACGCGAGCGGGGAGCGGGCGCGACGGGCGGGATATTTCCAGCGGCCGCTCGCGACTGCGCGAGCATTCCCGAGAATTCCCGCGAAGTCGCACGGCTCCGATTATGGAATTCCAGCGAAGTCTCGCACATTCGAGCGACTTCGCGGGAATCCGCGCGACTCGTTCGAGTTTCTCATGCGATAATAAGTATTATAATAATTGTTATAAAGTTGAAATTCTTATGACACATAAACTGCGCTCCGTTTCGCTGCGCTTCGCCGCGCTTTTGGTGTGAATTGACCCTAACTTCTTCAGTCTACTTGTGACCACGGCCGTTGCATTACGGCCGAAACATCGAGAGTCGAGATAAATA
>LUGF01047859.1:121197-132212 GCA_001625245.1 Calycopis cecrops
TTTTCATGCGATTCTGAAATCGTGCGGTTCCCGCCGTGTCTGAACTAGCGCTTATAGTAATTATATTTAATAAAGTTGAAATTCATATGACACATAAACTGCGCTTCGTTTCGCTGCGCTTCGCCGCGCTTTTGGTGTGAATTGACCCTAACAAACAAATAACACATAAAATTAAATAAAGAAGACAAAATATTAGAAATAGAAGAACAATTATGCTTGCATTCCAAATTAAATTATTATTGTGCTAAATTGTTATAATTAATATGTCATTAATATAATTGATATATTAGATATAAATATAACAATTCCATATAAAATTATTATTTTACAAGTCCAATAATGATATTATTTAATGTCCTAAATCGCATAATAATAGATTAAATATTGTATGTCATGAGATGTCACTTAAATAATTGATCCAATTAAATTAACAATATAAAGTATATAAATATTGTTCCATATAATTTTAAGGCCTATATAAAAGATTATTTTAAAATTAGTTGGGTGATAATAATCACTATTTCTTTCAATTTCTTTTCTACATAATAAAAACCTAATTATTTTATAAAATCTTTAAGCTTATAGAAACATTTTTCTAATAACCAATCTTTTAACTTAATTTTAAACCATTTTAGGGGTAGGTTACGAATTTCTTTGGGTATTTTGATATATATTGTTACAGCCATGGGATAGCAACTTTTTCGATAAAACATAGTTTTACCGTCAGGTACTCTCAGTCGACTTGGATCCCTTGGGACATACCTATTGTCAACCTTGTTAAGGTCTATAAACAATTCAAAGTGCTTTTTAACGAATATTGCTGTTTCTAGTATATATTATATAGATGTCATAGTTAGTAACCTCAGCTTTTTAAGTAATGGTTTACATGAATCAAATGGACCGGTACGGCTGATAGCTCTTATAAGAGCTTTGGTAAGAGGTAGTGCCACACTGCATGCTTGCATGCAGTCGAATTGGGCCGGCACGACCGGGGAGGAACCTCTCGCTTACACGAGTCTGGCGTAAAGTGACAGCTGTGCTGTCGCGTTTCGTGCGGTGTGTAAGTAACCGGTGGCCCATGGAGGTGGGAGGAGAAAGGAGGGCAGCGCATCTGTATAGCCTCTGCGGATGTTTGTGGGCGTCGGTAGTCATGAAAATGGCTCCGGCTGCTCGTTTGCCCTCCTATATCGTAAAAAAAATACATTTTTTCTGAGCTATAAAAACTCTATTTATGTTTATAGAGTTTCCCTATATTACTACGCCGTACCGTAAAACCGATGCCACATAACCGTGATATGCTACAATTGATGCATCCTTGTATTTCGTGAAAGTGTACGTAGAGAATATACAAATTTATTAAGCTTATTATAAACATTTTCTGTGTGAGCCTTCCAATTACAGTGACTATCTAAATTGATCCCCAAGAATTTTTGCATCATTTACTTGTTCTATGAGATTGTTATACAATTTGAATTCAAGATTTATTTATTTTTTTATTTGAAAATGGAATTACTTTAGTTTTATTAATGTTTATTTTGAGTTTGTTAATTTCTAGCCATTCAATTACTTCTTTAATTGTATTTGTGATAGCTACTTCATAGTTGCTTTGATTTTCCGAATTTTCGGGTACTAATACCGATATGTCATCAGCACAAACTATATAGAGAAGTCATCAGCGAACAAAATACATTCCTGATTTATGGCTCTTGGAAAATCATTTGTGTACAGGAGAAAAAGAAATGGCCCTAAAATACTCTCCTGTGGTACACCTACTTCATTTTGTAGAAAATCAGACCTAAAAGTGTTTAATTCATTGTTTTTAATTCTACTAATTTCTACACATTGTCTACGATTTGTAAGATAGCTGCGTAGCCACTGCAATGACTGTCCTTTTATTCCATAATGTCATAAAACATGTGACAATCTCTTGGTAACACCTGTTTCAATTGTTGAAGGTGATTGAATTTAGTGGAAGCTATAGGGATCGGAGTAACACGCAAAGGCGAGTAGTTTATTAAATCAGTTGTTTTCGGTCTTCCAGGCATCTCATTCCAGTCGTCATCAAAGTTTATCTTGAAGTTAATGACGCCTCTGGGTGTGCATTGGATTGCTCGTAAATCGCCAACGACAGGATCTCCAGCTTTTCGCCCCGGTCTAATGCTGTTGTATTTCCACGTCCTGTAATCTTTCACAAAACTGCAACTTATTTGAACAGCTTCATACGAGGTAGGATTTCGTCTTGCTTCTTTCGTTGCAGATATATAATAGCTGGGTAGATGTATCTCTCTATTCTTTAACTTCCGTTTGATGGCAACATGTACGGAGTCGCACTCCATTTGAGTGTGACCGAGCTCCAAGTACTTTTGTGTAATGGTCACGTTGTGTTTATGCTGTTGCGGTTTTGGTATGTACATCCATCGGAATAAATTATTATAGGCAGACGTCTAGGTAAACAATATCTTTCAAGATAATCAGTAACGAAAGATGTTAAAGTACTGGCTGTAAGATCGGCGGTCGTTTCATCGAACCAATAACAGGTCGCTTGATGAGTAACTAAATCACAAACAGTAAAATTATGACAAGGCAGTTTTGTCTTAAAATATAGAGCGTTAGATGTTAAAAAAGAGCACACCTTTACTGCCTCCAAATCCTTTGACAACAAAATGAATTCTCCAGATATAGCCTTTTTTTATCAGTTTGTTTCTCTTGTCTAGCTCTGTTTTTACGTTTAATATGTTCTTCATAGTACGTAGTAGTAAGATTTCCTGCTGAGTGCGCACTGTAAACATCGCACATGTCCTTTTTTAATGTGTAAAGTGATAAAAGACATCGTCCATTTTGGTCCAAATGTAAAAGTACCGCCCTAAACAAAAAAAGTGCTTTATTCTGATAGGACTCATCCACCTTAGCATTTCTTATTATGGAACCAAAACTGTAGCACCACTGTACTTGATTTAATTTGATTTTGAAAAGGTGTGGTTTTTTATACATTTTGGATGAAAATTAATTACTGAACACAAATAAAATGTTCTGTTTTGTGTCCTATCCAATTGTTGATGTTTGGGGGTTGTAATAAATAAAAAACAAGAATATTTACTAATTATTTTATAGGTGTAATGTTTATTACAATAACAGCTTTGAATTAGTTCAATATAAATTCAATACAAATCAACATTATTGTTGTTGGACAATTATATCAAAATCATCTGGCATAACAATTATGTTTTCTAATCCCAGAGCTGGTGGGCATATATGTTGTAAGTGACGAGCATAGCTCATGTACCATATTATGCACATAATATGAGAACAGCACCCAATTGTCCTTTTTCCCATGACGCACGCACAGTAATAGTGAGCGATGGCTTGTCTACCTGATAGTGAATTGTCCACCACAATATATGTATAATATTGCCTTGCTCTGACATGCCGGGATTGCAATCGCCCACAAATCATTTCCTTGCTCCTGCAACTCCGTCAAGTGTTCGTTTGGCAAATCATTGCTGAGCTCAATAGTGAATGATCCGTTGTCGAGGATATGTTCGCCATAATAAATAGCTTTTCGCTTGTTTCAATTGGTATACCCCAAGTGCGAATAAAAACAACTCTTGCTCATTCATCTGCGGGAATTCGGAAAACTCTTCCATAGCCGCTGTCATCATCCTGAATTGAACATGTCTTCGGTTGTAGTTGTGTCGTTGTACGAGATCTGCCAATCTGTTTGGCATGTTTATCCTTTCATGGATAATCTGCAAAATATCTGCTACATGTTGATTGTCCTCAATCAAAATATGGAAGCGATTTAACAAAGCAGCTGCGATTCTAAAATAATCGAATATTCTTCGTAGAGCTCTATTGTTGTACACGTTTCGCAGTAGTCGAAAATCTCTCTTAAACCTGCCGTTGACCACTTCTACTACCCAACGGCAAATCGTAATTGATCTGGATTTATTTGCCTGCTCCATGGTTAATTGAGTTTCATTTGGATATTTCGTTTCTGGCTTATGGGTTATGTAACCACATGACTCGAGATCTTGCACAGAGTCGCGAAATCCGCGATCTAAAAGAAAAACATCGCCACTCCTATAAAACCAATGGAATGCACTGTCAACATTGCTTAGTAAGCCATTCATGATATCCGCGTCAGATGTTAAAGCAGCATATGGTCCAATTACATCGATAATATGTCCATCGCAAGACACCAAGAGGAATGGTTTGAGCAGATTTCTGTATTTGTGATGGCTATAAGACTGTCGCTGAAAAAAATAATTGCTACTTTTTTGTAAATATAAGTAAGTGCCATCAATAATGGTAACTGCTTTTCTTTCCTCTTCTGGACTTGAGGGGTTCCCAAACAGATTGTTTGGCAGTGTCAGGTTCCGTTGTACCACATCCTCACGTGTCATGTGATCAAATCCAAGGTCCCAAACCATAAAATCTTGTAACAGTGCATTAAGTCCGGTGTATAACCATCTGTGGATTTCGTTTCGCCACATTTAAATATATTAGCAAGCCTTGCATTTGAGTCACCGGTTCTTAACTAATACTGCCGCCAATATTGATTTTCTTTCATTTACATTTCTCAAGCTTGGTACTTCGTCCAATAATTCCGCAAACTGATTTTGGCGTAAACTTGTCCAGGTATGAAATTTATCTGGTGCCATATTTTCGTATTGTTTAAAATCAATAACATGTTCAGTGATGTGTTTTTGTAAAATTGAAACAATGCTCAAAATCTGTTCAGCAGTGAACTCCGTAGATGCAGTCTTGTAACGGCAGTAAATGCCATAGATTTTGCTCCAAATGTTCACTGCATAAGGTGCCTATAGATGACACATTGAGGATTTTTTTCTACATCTTGCACCGTGGAAACCACAAATTACAGAATTTTTCATGACTGTTAGTGCTCAAACAGGTTTTGAGTATTTGTCTATCAGCTAGAAAGTTTTCAACGCCCTACGTTTACATAGATGTAATGGAACAATTTTTTTTAATCACTCATTTTGCCCCTATAGATGCCATTCAAAATTCGTTCGGTTCCTAAAGATGACAATGACGGCACCTAAAGATGACATAGGTTACTGTGTAAATTAAAAAGCCAAATTAGCAAAAATAATAACACATTTATTTTAATTAGAATAAAGATTTGCAACTTGGAGCACATCATAAATCTCCCTAGTTGAACTAAATTTGGTGGGCGTTTTTATTTTGCCCACAACATCGTCCCAAGCATAAAATAACCGATCCTCCCTTTGAGGCCATTTCCACAGTCGCCCTTGACGCACTATGGCAGTTACGACGACTCCATCTTTGACAACGATTATCCTACCAGGAAAAATCTTATTTTCGTATCTTACGGCAACATTCTCCCCAACCTCCTTCCTTGGGGCTTGCAGATCGTTATCGGAGGATCCTGAGCTTTTTCATCCCATTCACCTTCACCTCCAGACGACGATTTCAAACTTCCAGCTTCGTCATGTGATGAAGCATCTTTAGTTTTTCTAGAAAAGGTAAAGAGGCGCCTCGCGGTTTTTTTGCACTTCTCGTCCTCTTTTTCTTGCCTCTTTTTAAGCCTAGCCACCAATCGTTTTTGTTTCTCCTCATCTTTCTGTTTCTTCAGATCCAACTTTTTCTGGTGATACTCCTGCTACTGAGGAAATGAAATCGCCGAAGGGATTTTTTCCTTAAACCTTCTCTTTTTCGGTACCGTACTTTCCTTTGGCCAGAAAAGGCATTTTTTAAAAGGCGACGGGATATAAGATGATGTAGAAGGAGTAGGAGTTTCTACAGGAGAAGAAGCTTCTAAAGAACCCGAAACCTCTAAAGGAGCAGAAACTTCCAAAGGAGCAGGAATTTCCATTCTGTCTTCAACAGGATCTAAAGGACCAGAAACTTCCAAAGGGACAAGAATTTCCATTCCGTCTTCAACAGGATCAAAAGGACCAGAAACTTCCAAAGGGACAGGAATTTCCATTCTGTCTTCAACAGGATCCTCTGCATTTGCTACAGGGGCTTCCAAAATAGTCACAGTATTTTTTTCTAATTCTGTTGTCATCTTCCATAGCTCATACAGGGAATAGTCGGTAACAGGGATGGAATCTTTATTCCCACTAAAAGAAGCAATTTTTTCTGCCCCGATTACTGTCTTCAGCCACGGAATACAATTAGGACAGCACAAATTAGTTTCTGTATTGGGTTCAGTTGCTTTCGGTGGCGCAGCAGGCCTAACAGTGACTTCCAGGGGTTCCAGGGCACTAACCCACATTTTTGGGTTCCTCATCGGCCGTAAAAGCCGTACGGGCTACCATTTTTTTGATATTGGGTTGATCCCTTTGACCTTGCTCCGAAGTGTAGAGCGGGGTATTTTGTACTTAGCAGCCGCGTACACAGCAGGTACCCCACGCATCACGTCATCCAGGGCTTTTGTCATAACTTCCTCATCATACTGCAGAATTTTTGTGGGAGGCATCGTCTTTATTCACCTAAAAAAATAAAGTTACTTAGGGATCGAATGCATAACCTAAAGATGACACGCTAAGAACCTAAGGATGACATAGCTGTCAGCTCCTGGACAACTATTGCACCGAAAATAAAGGGTTAGTAGTTGTTTCGCCCAAAATGTTTGCCCAAATTGGGTGAAACGACACTTTCTATTTTTTAAGACTGTTACTAGGAGTCGTTTCGCCCAAATTTTATTTTATTCAACACATACAAGATTTAGGTACAATCGAGTACAGAGTGCCTTCGTAAAAAAGAGGAGGTTCTTAAGGGGACAAACGAGCAGTCGGAGCCATTTTCATGACTACCGACACCCATAGACATCCGTGTAGCGGTTATATAGATAGACGCATTGCCCTAGTGCCTTCGTAAAAAAGAGGAGGTTCTTAAGGGGACAAACGAGCAGTCGGAGCCATTTTCACCCATAGACATCCGTGCGGCGGTTATATAGATAGACGCGTTGCCCTCATTCCTCCACTAACCTCTATGGGCCACCGGATAATTGGTACCAGGAGCGCAGAGATCATGAGGAGTTGCTTGTAGCCCATAATTTGTACTATAGGTACACCTTCTCGTAACTTATGTGTTTCTGGTAAACTTACTCGGAGGTACCAGGACGTCCTCCGGCTGATGATGATGAATATTAATATATTATGAACATGACTGTATTTTTCTTTGTGTGAACTGTCAAATAAAATTTGGGCGAAACGACTCCTAGTTACTGTCTAAAAAATAGAAAGTGTCGTTTCACCCAATTTGGGCAAACATTTTGGGTGAAACGACTACTAACCCGAAATAAAAATCCCATATATTCTTTTTATTTTTTAACTTCTATAGCACTGAAGCATCAATCGGGGCTAAAAAACTTTAAGATGACATTACGATCATCTTTAGGAAACTGCGCCTTTTAAGGAACCTAAACATGACACTGCCTTTGCAACCCCAACCCATAACCATAACGACTGTGCAAGGCGCTTTGTTGTGAAATTAAGTCGAACAATGACAAAAACTTATTTAGGTACAATAAAAGCTCTTTATTCGCGGGGTATATGTTCCGTAAATAGGCCGCGAATACAGAAATCGTGAATATGGAATAGTAATTTATATAGGATTATAGGGGATATGTTTCTAGACGACGAAATAAAAAAGCAAACGCATAAAAATCTGTTTAATTTAAGTTTTTGACCATACATTTTGATAAGTTAGATAATATCATCAGGTTTAGGCAATGGTTTAAAAAATTAGTATTTTTTTCTTGCTTGGCAGTTTTTAAAAGCTCTTTTAATTCAGACTGATATTCAGCAGTGGCACTAGCAATTTGCCTCTTAAAAATAAGGCTTCGTTCCATTGATGGATCAATTTTCATAAAGAAATCACAAAGCTCATTTGCCATTCTTAAGCCTTCACTAAGATTTTTCAGATTAAATGTCACGATCCCAGTGCTTTTTGAAGCCTCTTCAATGGGTTGTGAATTTAACATTTCCTCCAAGTCGGTTTCAGTCAAATCTTCATCTTGCAATTCAAGCAACTCCCGAATGTCAGTTGATTCTATTTGTTCGAAGCCATCTCGTCCTATTCCACTCGCAATTCGGCAATGTTTGCAGTTAAAGTTTGAATTTGCACACATTCTTCCTCATTTTCCGCAGTCAGAACAGGCTACAGTTTTTTCCAGCATGATTTCAATGTGTATGGCTTCAGTTCTTGCAATGATTCTTTTATGTTTACGATGCATTTTGCTATGTCAAATTTCTTCCAGCATTCCATAACATTCATGTCAGAATCAACTTCCATATTATCCAGTATAAATTTGAAGATCCGTCTAATGCAGTGGTTCCCAAACTTATTATGTCTACTGCCCACTTTGAGAATAAATATTTTTTTAGAGCGCCACATTTTTTCAGCTATTTAAAAACCACTATAACTTCAAATTAAATTAATTAATTATTGTGACCTATATATGTATATTATGTATATTAACGGAGAATTCTAAACGAAACTTTTACTATAACCCGCAACTTGAAACCTGAGCGCAGTAGGTAACGTACAACGGCGCTTAGGTCTCAAGTTAACTCTTACGGGCTCCACCTGTCAATAAGAATGATTATTGAAACGCAACTTTATAGTATTAAAACAGAGTATCTTTTATTAAAATATAACTATAATAATCAATCCTTATATAAAAACTAATGTGAAGGATGAATCTGATGCTGTTTAATAAGTTTGTTGATATCAGGTTCCAATTTACTCAAGAACAGTCGCAAGTCGCCACGTTCGGTAACAAGCAAACGATTTCTCTTTTTAGTAAGCAGTGTTGTCACAGCACTACATCCACGTTCACACAAATATGACGATGGGAATGCTATCAAGAATCGTCGAACGATTGACCATAATCCAGGGTACAATTGCGGGATCGGTTTTTGTAGCCAAAATTCTTGGTAACCATTTTTGAACTTGATTTTTATTTCCTCGTTTGTTGTCAATTCTATAAGTTCTTCCAGCTGAGGTGATATTGCTGTGTTGGCATTTGAAAACGGATCCAACACACAGTCTGGTATTTCCAAGTTCAAAATGTCCTGGTATCGTTCGGTGAAGTCAATGTGGAGGTTTTCCAAATGTTGGCAGTAGGCAAACAATTAGTCGTTACTGCATGATACTGATAAATTTGGAAAATTGTGAAACTCACGTCTGCCCAGATTCTTTTTGTGTAGAAGCAGTTTGGCTGCGAAAGCAGCAACGACATTTTTTGTTTTAATTAAATTTATTTTATCGCCTTGCAGTTGGAGATTCATGTCGTTGAACAATTTATACAGGTCTGTCATGTAAGCTATATCATTCTTTGATGTTATGAGCTTGTCGTGCAATTCTGTATCTTTAGTTTCCAAGAACTCTATAACAGAGTCAAACAGGTTGTAAAATCGAGTCAGACAATTGCCTCTTGATAGCCAACGAACTTCAGTATGAAACAACAAACGGTTGAAATCCTCGTCATTAGTAACATAAAGGTGATGAAATAATCTATCATTCAAAGAGCTGTTGCGGATTTTATTGACTGCTTTGATGACATATTGCAGTGATTGAAATAGTTTTTCACTTAAATTTCTAGCAACTAAATGTTGTATATGAATAACGCAATGTACACCAAGGACATCTGGAATTTTATTTTTTAAGTACGCTATGAAGCCTTTATGACACCCTGTTATAGCCGGAGCGCCATGCGTGAAAACTGAACTGTGCCATGCAACTGAAATAATATTTTTCTTAGGAATCACTTTCTCGTCGCAAAACTTTTCCAATGTATTGAATATGGTTTCACCTTTTGTATCGGTCTTTAAATTTCTAGCAAATAATAGTTCTTCACATATTTTCTCATCTTTAATAAACCTCACGTAAGACAACGTCAATACTTCGTTAGTTGGTAAAGTGGACTCATCGAGCTGAATTGAGAATTAACTTGTCCTCAGGTGATCGCACAATGATTCTTCAATGTTTTCAGCCATTTCATCAATTCGTCTTTGCACAGAATTATTACTCAAAGGAATTTTTCGGATAATATCTGCGGCCGGTTTATGAAGAACAGTAGTTATTACTTCATTTATTGCTGGCAATATTAACTCTTCTCCGATGTTATGTGGTTTGCCTTTTTGATCAATTAACAAAGAAGTACGAAGCTCGAAGTCCGTCGTCATCTTGCTTAGCAGCCGCCGAGCCGCTTCTTCACTAGGTCTTGAAAATATGCTACATTTTTGTCTTTCTTATCTGGATGCATTTTATTCAAATGATCTTGCAGCCTCGAAGGCTTCATTGCTTCATTCGAAAATGTTTTTAGACATAGAAGACACAAAGGCGACGATGGGTTTGTGGGATTTTCAATAAATCCGAATTTAATATATTCCGCACAGTATTGCCGTCTCTTCTTTTTTACTTCCGACATTGTTTTGCTTTGAGAAATACTTTCAACTTCGCGAGTAGTGTAGAGGAAGCGTAAGTACTGCTCATCTATTGCGCGCGAGACCACAAATGAAAATAAAATAAATATTACATTGTTTATATAGGAATGCTGAAGCAGCACGCACCGACAGGAATAAAACAAACATGCATAAACTCGTTTATCTCATTCGATGCTCAATCGTAATCAACAAGTCCGAACGAGTATTCAACGAACCAGCCGACTGATACAGGAATGCACAATTCGGGTTATTTAACAAAAACTTGTTAAAACATGATAGATATCTACGAGTACTAATAACTATTAAAATGCAAAGTGTGTTTGTTGCCTTTTTATTTGTTTGTTTGTGTCTACTTTCATTACAAAACGGAGCGACCGATTGACATGATTTTCATTTTTTCTATATTCAATAAAATAGGACAGATATACTCGTATGAACTACGCGGAGAGAAATATAGAACCAAGTTTGAGCAATCTTTTAATTCATATTAGTTGATGTTCACAAGTTGTTGTTGAGAGTCGAGAGCTCTTGCAGTCGTTGTTTAAGAGGCCTCCTAGCTAAATAAAATTACAA
>LUGF01047859.1:137060-161030 GCA_001625245.1 Calycopis cecrops
AAACGAATAACGGTAAATGAATACTTAGGAAAAAAAATATTGAAAAAAAATTATATCAAGCAAATAACGAGACACTCTGTACTCAACAGTCGATTTGAAGTGCACGCACACATACAAAAAAATTGCGTATGTGTGAGTGTATTTTACTACCGCGCTCAGTTTTCTAAGAAAAAATCGAAAAGTAGTAACTTTTGTCAAAAACTACTAATAAAAATAGATTCTAGATGATTTTTTCTATAAGAATCAAAATATGCAATCTTATTTCAATAAAAATTATAGGCTTTATTATCATATTGAAATCAAGACTAAACTAAAATCATAAACTGGTCAAATAACGGTTTTTTGTTTGTTCGATTTTTATCATTATATTACAAAAAATACTATTATTATAAGTAATATCGGTCTAAAACAATATATAGTAAAGGTAAATAAATAGAACTTACCGGTTTATTATCAAAAAACAATTAAATTTACTGAAAAACTTCCGATGCGCACTGAATCACCTTCCTTGAAAAATTACGCCAACGAAAGTGACATTATTATTATTTTTTTCTTCTAAGCTGCGTACGCAAACATTAAAATCTGCTGATAGATTATATAGAGAATAGTTTCTAAAGGTTGACAAAGACGAAAAAAAATTGAAGGTATACAAAAATAATTTTAAACAAGGAGAAGTGGTTCGAGCGTCTTAAGACGCTCGCGGATCTTAGTGAAATTTTCTTGAGCGTCTTAAGACGCTCGCGGTACTGGAAGGGTCCATTTCACACACCTGCACCTATAGATTTATGTAACATAGAATGCTCACACAGCGAACAAGACCCAGAACGTGTTAAAAACGTATTAAATCAACTTCGAACTGACCATTTTAACGCTGAGGAGAAGAGAAACCTAGAACCCCTTTGTAAACAATATGCCGACGTTTTCTATATTGATGGAGAACCGTTAACATATACCAACAGAATTAAACATCAAATTAAGACTACCGACGAACTACCGGTATACTCGAAAACTTACCGTTACCCCTTCATTCACCGACAGGAAGTAAGGGAGCAAATTACAAAAATGTTAGACCAAGGTATAATACGACCATCAGACTCTGCTTGGAGTTCGCCTATCTGGGTAGTTCCGAAAAAGTTAGATGCGTCTGGAAAACAAAAATGGAGAATAGTGGTAGATTTTCGCAAATTAAATGACAAAACTATAGATGACAGGTACCCAATCCCTAACATAACTGATGTCCTTGACAAATTGGGAAGGTGTCAATATTTCACGACATTGGACTTAGCGTCTGGATTTTATCAAGTTGAGATGAGCCCAGAGGACATCCCGAAAACAGCATTTAATGTCGAGCATGGGCATTTTGAGTTTTTGCGTATGCCCATGGGGTTAAAGAATTCTCCCTCCACTTTCCAAAGAGTGATGGATAACGTTTTAAGAGGCCTACAAAACGAGATATGCCTTGTTTATCTCGATGACATAATTGTCTTCTCTACCTCATTACAAGAGCACATTAATAACCTAGAAAAAGTTTTCGAAAGATTAAGAGAATTTAACTTCAAAATCCAGATGGATAAATCGGAATTCTTGAAGTTAGAAACCGCTTACTTAGGACATATTATCACGAAAGACGGCATAAAACCGGATCCGGACAAAATTACCGCTATTAAGAACTATCCACTACCCAAAACACCTAAGCAAATAAAACAGTTTTTAAGATTAATTGGCTATTATCGAAAGTTTATTCCAGACTTTGCCCGCATTACTAAACCTATGACAAAGTGTTTAAAGAAAAGTAATAAAATAACCTTTGACCGTGACTACATAGAATGTTTTGAGAAATGTAAGACTCTGTTGACCAATGACCCTATTCTTCAACACCCAGATTTTACGAAAGACTTTGTCCTTACTACAGATGCTTCTAATGTTGCTATAGGGGCAATCCTTAGCCAAGGTCCCATCGGTTCTGATAAGCCCATTTGCTATGCATCCCGAACCTTAAATGAAAGTGAATTAAATTACAGCACAATAGAAAAAGAGCTTTTAGCGATTGTATGGGCAACCAAATACTTCCGACCGTATTTTTTTGGACGTAAATTTAAAATACATACTGACCATAAACCCCTACAATGGATCATGAACATCAAGGAACCAAACTCTCGACTTACCAGATGGAGACTTAAATTGAGCGTATACGACTATACTGTTATTTACAAGAAAGGGAAGTCCAATACAAACGCAGACGCCCTTTCTCGGGTTGAAATTAACAACGAGGAAACTAATTCAATGGTAGCCAATCCTCCAGAAAAAGCACCCTCGGTTGTAGATTCCACCACGCTTACTGCCCACACTAGTGCTGAAAATCCTATTCTCGAAGTCCCTATTACCGAGGAACCCCTAAATAAATTTCACCGACAGATATGCCTGACCATAGTAGGCGACATAAAGAAAAAGACCACTGTTATAAAACCATTCAACACCCATACCAGAGCTATCATACAAGTGTCCGAATCTAATCTCGAACAAGACGTAGTCAGTGCTATCAAGGAATGTGTCAACCCTAAAATTAAGACGGCTATTAAGGGGTTAAACGAGTAAGTAGGCTTTTCACAAACCTCAAAAAACATTGGCAAAGCCATTATTTATGAATAGATATTATGTGAAGAATTGGTACTCAATGGTCATGCTGGCCAGATTTGGATACAATACAGCAATAGTACTTCCTCTAACTTAAAACACATGATGTAATGGTATAAGTGGGTCAACCATAAGTGGGTAACACAGTTGAACCTTGTAAGAAAAAATTAACTTCTCACCTAGGCACTTGAGCCCAAACGTTATTTATAGAAGTTTCTTTGTTCGTTATTGAATAATGTGTTTGTTAAAGTGTTGTGTGTATAAAGTCAAATTATTTTTAACTTTTAGATAAATAACAGTCAGCAAGCCACCAAAGAGCTAATTGTCATAGAAATAGTACATAAAACTCCAACGAAACAAGGTACATATCATAAATAAAACTGCATTTATGTTTTTTAAAATTATATAATTATAAAATAGTTTTTTCTCTTTAGGCACACCTAGAAAGTCTCCAAAAATATACAAAAAAAATAAAAAGGTCTTCCAAAACATGTATGTATTCAGTATATATTATTGCTAATTTATTTATAACTGGATGGTTAACTTACAATGAAAATTTGTATTGCAGGGCTTTCTTCAGAGAGACAATTACAGACAGCAACACAGCATTTAAAAAAAGACATTTAGAAATGTTAGAGGTAGAACATAATTATAATGTTAAAATATCTGAATTAAAAATTAAAAACCTAGAATTAGAAATAAAGATATTAGATTGTGCTAAAAATCTTAAGAATTAAAATTAATTAAGTAAGAAGATTGTATTTTAGTATTTAAGTGATATGACTGCATTAAAAAGTAAAACAATAGTCAAGTTCTAGTGTGTAAATAAGTTTGTTTGTTTGTTTTATTAAAGAAAAATAAAAATTATAGTGTAGTAAGAAAAAGAAAGACTGATTTTTAATATTAATTAAGTTTTAGTATGCAATAAAATTAAATACTTACATAATATGTAATCAGATTTTAATAAAAACATTTAAAATTATGCAATTTTACTATCCTATGTATGCTAATTTCATATATACTTATACAAATTTCACTATTAAGAAAGAAATAAATGATTTGTACTTATCACACTAATTTATTTTATATATAACAAACTAAATATTAAAAATAGTAAAAGTTACTCTGTATTTTGCATATTATTATATTAGGTAACCATAATATACTCTATAATAACATAATAATTTATAATTGCTTGAAGCAATACAACTACCAATAATAACCAAATAAATATTACGGGATATTATTATTATTGATATTATTATATATGGGATATATAAAAATAAAATTTATGTCTAAATTAAAATAAGCACAATATTAACAAACAATAATTTTAGTGAGTACACATTTATTATTAGATACTATTAGAAATATATAAAATGGTATAATTATTAAGAAGAATACACACACAATTTGCACTTTTACCAAATCCCATATTATTAATATTCTAGTTCTGATATAAATAAACTTAAAAATATTGCTCTATAAACTGTCTTCTTCGAATATTACCCCCTACTGTGTTCTGGATGCTTGGTAATACAACAGATGGCTGATTGCTATCATCATAACTGGGAAACTGGTCTTCATTCATGTCAATGGCAATATTGTGCAACACTGCACATGCAACAATTGTTAGTTTGACAGTCTCTATATCACCAAACATTCCTCTTAATAAACAGCGGAATCTCTGCTTCCACAGACCGAAACATCTCTCAATACTATTTCTGGTTCTTATATGAGCCCTGTTGTATCTCTCTTCTTGAGGGCTCAAAGGGTTATGTAGGGGTGTAAATAGGTATGGGGTACAGGGATAGCCACTGTCTCCTATTAATATACCCGAGAATGCTCCGGCCTCAAATCTCTGTTTTAAACGACATTCTCTAAATATGCGGGAATCATGAGCACTTCCTCTACATCTAGCTACTATATCCATAATTTTTAGGTCAGCAACACAAACCACCTGAAATAATTCGATAGTAAATAAATTATTCCATACAGATTGTCAATGAGAATTTGCAGATAAAAAGTAAAGTTACTATTTATTATTAGAATATTATGCAAAAAATCTATTCAAATTTTAAAGTAAAATCTAATAATTTTAAGTGAATATCTAGAAAAACTAGGCCAGTTAAATATTGTTTTTTAAAGATTGCCTGCTTATTATTTAAAAGATAGTATATTGTACCTGCACATTGATGGATGAATATCCTTTTCTATTAATAAATGTTTGACCCCATTCAGCGTTTACATTTTTTAATTTTAATGTTAGTACAATCTATAGCACCAATCACTGTTGGGAAGTTAGCAATGCTGCGGAATTTCCTCATATTTAATTCTTGTTCATCTAGTGTAACCGGCATTCTAATATATCTTTGAAGCTATTTGTGCTAAAGCTTTCGCTACATTCTTACATATTTTGCTTACAACTGGTTGTGACACGCCATGAAGATCTGCAGTATCATCTTGAATCTGAAAATAATATAATAAATACATGTGAATAAATTTGTGAGTACACTGGTATATACAGTTGAATATCAAACAAACACTTACTTCATGCCGACCCCAGCTTCTTAGTGCACATACTACTTGCATCTCAGGTATTATTGCTGCTCCCCGAGCGTCGTGAGGCAACTTATCTTTAATTAAATCCACTATTTTTCTAGCAAATCGTTTCGTAAATCTATATTTACTTATACTGAAAATCTTCTTTTTTCTTTTCACTCAATTCTTCAAAAGGATTTACACGTAGACGATGTTTATTTGGTCGCCGGATGGTACGTAATGCATTAATGTCATCTATATCATTAAAATCCATAGAATCAATTCCATTTATGTCAATTTTCAGTAATAATTAGTTAATATAGCAGTTTCACACGCAACACAACTCACAAATACATTTCGAAATAAAGCGACTTTGACGTGTGCTCTTGACATTTAGTCCCGAGACTAAAATTTAAACTAGCCCTCGCGCGGGTTTAAATATAGTACCATAATCAAACGTGATCTAAAGCCTAAACCATCGTTTGTAATAAGAATTTATGATAAACCGCTCTTTAGTCTCCGATTCAGCGCTAGTCCACGTTTTGTAATAAGGCCGATAGTGTCTGAATGTTGATATTGAGATGTTATTAATACCTGGCACATCAAGAAAGAATCTATTTATTTCATGTATTATATGCATATTCAAGTCCTCAATGACATAAAATAACACCTCGTACCTTATCTTATTTATATAACATCGTATGATTGCTTGACCGCTTATTTTTAAAAACTTACCATTGATAGCCCTAGCGGTGAATTGTCCAGACTTTTCTATTGACATACCTAAATTACAACATAATTCTTTTGATATACCAGACATGGTAGCGCCCGAGTCCAGCAAGGCGTTCATATCCCTATTACACATATTTACAGATATTATCGGCGCTAAGCTACGTACCGTAATCTGCT
Source organism: Calycopis cecrops (assembly GCA_001625245.1). Classification (NCBI taxonomy): domain Eukaryota; kingdom Metazoa; phylum Arthropoda; class Insecta; order Lepidoptera; family Lycaenidae; genus Calycopis; species Calycopis cecrops. The sequence continues at coordinate 143,145 of LUGF01047859.1, forward strand.
TCTCTTGCACCGGCNNNNGGGGGGGGGGGGGGGGGGGGTCGCACGTCGGACATGCGCCCTATTCCCGACGTCGCTGCACATTTGGGTGGTAATAGCCACCCCGGTCACCGGCTGGTGGTCCACCCGATGGTTGCTGCTGTCCCGTCCCCCGTCTGAGGTTATAGGAACGTTGGGTCCGGATAAATGGGGGTCTATCGGACGCGGTAGGCTTGAAACCTTGATTACCCAGTCTATCCCCGCTGCCTATTCTACTGGATGATGCCTGTCGACTATCCCTATCATTTGTAGGGCCAAGTCCACATGGATGGTCGCTTAAGGCCCCATCATGTAGCTCCATATTCTTTACGGTGGGTTCTGCGTATATACGCTCATATTGGGCTATTGTGTCCTTGAGGTCTGCTCGGGATCGATATACGTTGTGTTCTAGGCGTATCCGATATCTATGCTGTATACTTCGTAGAAATTGTGTTATGAACGTTATATCGTCCGTGATCCCCGCTTTATTGGCCACTTCTGCTAGCTTATAGGAATGCCGGCTTATATTTTCTTCATTTTGTCGCAAGTTAAAAAACTGATAATGATAGTCGATGTTGGCCTCGAATTCTGCCTTCAGTTTATCAGCCGCCTCAGTAAAGTTATTACACTGGTTTTTTATACTGCGGTAAAATGCCGCTGCCGCGTCTCTGAAATATAGTGAGATCGCAATTATCTTCTTTTCCTCTGTCCATCCTTTGAGGATGGATAGTTGGTTGAATGTATCCAGGAAGTCCGTTATGCTTTCACCGAACCTTCCTGTGAATGGTTCCATTGTATAGAGTTAAAAGGAGTAACCACTTAGCTTTTATTTCTCTCTGCCTTCGGAGATGCACCTCTCTTCCTCCGGGTTTGGCGCTCCACCAGTTGTAGCACCGCTAGCTGCTATTCTGTAGATTATTCACGGGGCGTAGTCACTTCTGCTAGCAGTATTACCTAGAAACCCTAGATTAATAAACTTCCCTAATTATTTCTGTCTCATCTGGGTTAATCCTGACCAATAGAATTAAACATAAAACACTTGGAAATATTATTGATGCATTTATTCCAGAGTCATCTCATTTAAATACATTTATCTTACTATGAAATCTAAATCCTAGCTAAGAGTTCGACATTCTTCCATTCTGTTCCCCTGTTTTACAAAGAATCGTATAGAATAATCTTTCTTTCTGACAAGAAGGAAAATTCCGTTCCTTCATTCAAAATTTGAACTATTTGAACTTATATTTTTATTAAAAAGACATCAAACGTAGAGGTTTCATTTGATATAAGTATAGAGTTTCCACTATACTACATAACACACAATTTTTAAACTTCTATCCTAACAATAATGTCCTCTAAACCTTTTGCCGGAGAGTGTATAACTGGCTGGTGACGCGCAAACCCCATGGGCATGTACCACACAATGACCATTGTGTGGGAACAGCAGCCTATTGTGAGTTTTCCTATTGGACACGTGCAGTAATAATAATGTAAATAATAATGTCGTATTGCTTGTATTCCACTAAGAGATGAATCTACAGCATTATAAACATAATATATTTTTGAGGCAACATGTCTTGATTGTATATGACTCCTTAATATAAGAAGGTCTCTGCCTTCCATTTCTCGAAATTCTTCTGTGGTTATATTTTCGGCAAGTTCTATGGTAAATGCACCATGATGACTTGGACATGGAGCGTGAGCGAAGGGCGCTGTCTGTACGGTGCAATATGTTAGCCCGCAGGTTTGCCAAATGCACGGATCAGGTGAAAGCCACATTGTTTAAGGCATACTGTCAGACATTCGGGTTGCCGCGCTACTGCAGCGCATCGACCATGTTTGCTGAAAAGCGTGTTGACGGTTTCCACGCCATCGTTCGTAAGGGATGTGCGTCTTTGCTGCAGCGGCTGCGGGTCAGCTCGAATGACCTCCTGAGCATATGGGCAGACCGGTGGGACTCGCCCATGATGAGGCGCTGGATGAGGCTACATGCTGGCCGAAAATAATGAGCATCCTATTTAGTTTTAGTGTTTTTGTTACTAACAATAAGTATAAGGCTTTATGTTACTAACCACTATATGGACTATGTCTGAAATAAAGAATTATTATTATTATTATGTTAGTAGGATTATTCCTTCTCGGTTGGCCAAGACCAACCGGTAGCTAATAACATCCACGGGCCAAAGCCAAGTGGACATTATAGAGTATTTGTGTGAGTGTTAGTGTGTCGGGTTTAACTGCAGGAATTTTCTCGTGATACGGCATGTATTTAGAATGACTGCTTTCTGAAGGGTAATGTAAGTATATTTGGGTAAATTTAGTTCCTGTAGTCCTGTAGTGAGTTGTGCAAGTTGTTTGGGATAATACCTGTTGTGGATAAAACTATTGGTACAACGGTTACCTTACGCAAATTCCACATGCGGGTTATTTCATCTTTTAATTCTATATTATTATTATTATTATTATTATATTTTAAATTTTTATTGCTCAGCATAATGCTGGTTACTTTCTGTATCTACGGGCCATAGCCAAGTAGATGCAGTAGGTACCTACTAGTGTGTGGTGGTGGGATTGTCGCTTTCAGGTAATTGCATGAACTTTCTCACTATTCTGCATGTGTTCAGTATCGCGGCTTTTTGTAGAATATGTATTATTTTATTGTGTAAGTCTATTGTATTCATACTTTGGTGGATGGCTTTAGGGACGACCCCGGTTGTAGATATAACTATGGGGATCACATAAACTTTATTTTGTTTCCAAATTCTAATTATTTCTTCTCTAAGGTCAGCGTATTTATTTATTTTTTCGGTTATTGTTTTTTGTATGTTATGGGTGTTAGGGACTGCAATATCTATGAGATAAGTGATTTTGTTTATTTTGTCTTGTAAAGTAATATCCGGTCTATTGTGGTGTATGGTTGTATCAGTGAGTATAGCGCGGTCGTAGTAGAGTTTGTGTGATTTGTTTTCCAGGATCGTCTGTGGTGAGTATTTGTAGTATGGTATGTCTGTTTCTTGTATGAGTTCATGTTTAAGTGCTAGTTTTTGATGTATGATGTTTGCTAGTTGGTTGTGTCTGTGAGTATAGTCAGTCTGTGTGAGGCTTGTGCATGCTCCGGTTATATGTTGGATGGTTTCAGGTTGCGTGTGGCATCTGCGACATTTATCGTTTGTAACTGTTGGGTCCTTGATTATAAATTTTCTGTAGTTTTTAGTGTTGATAACTTGGTCCTGTATTGCTATTATAAAGCCTTCAGTTTCTGGAAAAAGCTCTCCGGTTTTTAACCACATGTTTGAGGCATTAGTATCTATGTGGGGTTGTTGTAGGTCATGAGGGTGTCTTCCATGTAATGTTTTCTTCTTCCAGTCTTCAGTTTTCTTTATCTGTGGGTCTATGTTTCTTGGGTTCTCTGATAGTTGGTTGTCAATAAGGTTGAGTGGGGTGTATCCGTTGTCGTTCTGTGTTATAGCCTTATGTATATTACTTGTTTGAGCTTTATGTACAAAGAAAGACTTTAAATTGTAAATCTGTTTCTTCCATAAGTGATACATATCTATTAGTCCTCTACCTCCGTTCATTCTATTGATAGTCAGCCTTTCAATTGCATTATTTATTGCTTTCAATTTTATTATTATTATTATTATTATTATTATTAGGGTGTATGTGCTCGCCGTAATAACTCCGAGCTTGGTTTAATTGGTAACTACCTAACGCCAACAATGTTAATTCTTCCACTGAAAGTCGAGGAAACTCTCCCAATGCTGGCATATCTGCCACTAAAGGCTGAAAATGAAATCTTCTATTATAATTATTTGTAATAATAAAGTCTGCAAAATGGTTTGGCACGTTAATTCTTTCATGAATAACATTTAAGAATTCACTAGCACGCACGTTATTATCTATTAAAACATGATAATTGTTTATTAAGGCTGCCGCTATTCTAAAATTATCCATCATGTGGCTTAAATACCGATTACTATATACGTTTCTAAGGAGCCGAAAATCTCTTTTGAATTGCCGTTAATAACTTCAACCACCCAGCCACATATTGTGACAAGTCTTGATTTTTTTTGCTTGATCTGTTCAACCGAGTTTCGTTGCGTAATTTTGTTTCTGACATATCTACCACGTAACCACATTCTTCAAGAGATGCTTTTAAGTCTCTAAAACCACGGTCTACTATAAAAATATCACCATTTCTATAGAACAAGTTTATAACAGCTTCGTTTAAGGCTGATTTTAAAATGACAGCATCGGAGGTCGATGGCAGCATGTGGTCCTGACACCTCGATGATGTGCCCATCGCAACAGACATATAAAAAAGGTTTTAATAAATGACGAAACTTGTGGTTGCTATAGCTTTTCCTTTGAAAAAGTAGTTAGAACTTTTTTGATAGTATATGTATGTACCATCTATAATAAAAGACATCGCCCTCCTTTCTTCTACTGGACTCTCTGGATTACCAAAAAGGTGTTCAGGAATCATAAGGTTCCTCTGTGCTACTTCCTCACGAGACATGTGGTCGAATCCGAGACGAGATGGCACATAATCCCTTAGAAGAGCTTCGCGACCTGCCTGCAGCATTCTCTGAAAGCTGGATTCCGAGATTCTGAATATTGATGCTAATCTTCCATTTGAGTCACCTGTACGCATTTTCGCTAGAACTACTGCTAAAATTCAGAGGGTGTCTCCTCATTGGTGTCGAACAGCAACGCCAAAAGTCCGCCGGCGGCTCCTCATGCGTCCTCCAGGATGACATTCTACAAAATATATTATATATTTTTAAAGAAAATGCAGAACTAATTAATTCTTAAAGAACTTAACACTTATTTACATTCATAACATATTACCTCATAATACAAATACTTCCATCATCTATAAAACTATCGATAAAATCATGGACACATTCTCATTACCTAAACCAATACGTATTATATACATTCTCGAAAACAAAAGTCACATCAGCCATTAGCAAGTTACCACCGTAAGTAACGTCATACCAATAAAGATCAAAATGGCTTGTTGGATAAAAGCGGTTGCAATCGTATTTCGAAAATTGTCCAACGGCATTTTTCCCCCTGATCCCAGCAGTCTTACCAGTAGGACTACTGGGATTTTTCTTCCCAATAAATTTATCGATAGTACTACTGCGCTTGTGTTGCTTCTTTCCCATTAGTTTTACTATAACAAAACATAGACCTAGTAATTAATAGATATCTAAAAGAACTTTATTTTTCCCAAAAAAAAAAAATATCTTAAAATTAAAATAATCTGGTCTAGTTTACCAACGTAAATTTTCCAAAAAATGGCCAACTTTTATCTCTCCATTAATTAATTGCATTTGGGCACGCTGAATAAACCGGTCGCGTTCAATGAAAACTTTGTCCCTCTTATTTGTATTCAATTTATTTTTAACTTGAATACTACTCACATTTTGGTAGGATGCGTCAGAAATTAAAATGTTTAACAATTGTTATAGGTTGCAATTTTTTTACCAACTTCACCATTCAATATAAAATGCCAAGATTCCAAATAATTGGGTGTGCGATGTCGAACGCACATTCTCTCAATTACGTTTTTAGATAACCAATTTTTCATCATGTATATCTTATATACGTAAAAAATTTCTTGTACACAGTATTTTCATCTCGTCCATTATATAACTCCAGCCTTCTAAAATTTTTTCGGCAGGTAATAGGTGCAAATGTTTTCAAAGTGTTACTATTCTGGAGTCTTTTGATTTTAGGGATTTGCTTTTTGTTTTCAGACCCTCACAATAGTGATAATAGCATCCACTTAGTTATATTTGCGGAAAAACGTACTTTATTGCCGTTATCATAGCGTCTTCATAGTCTGTTTTAAAAGAATTAGGGTTCCAGTTAGGTGTTTGGCTTTTTATTAATTGCAAAAGTATGTATGTGTTGTTTTGTCCGGCGCAAGGCGTAGATAACGGGTACTATATTTGTAGTATCCAGAGAACTACCCATATCACAATGAATTTTATAGAGTTGAAGAAAGGGTCTGACTCCAAATGTGCCGTCACTTAAATAGTCTTTAGGGCGCCTTCACACTAGCGTCTGTTCAGCGTAGGCGTTCGATGAACGTATGCGCAGCGCAGACGTGCGTGACGTTGCGACAACGCGACGCGCGCGTCGTGTTGCCGCAACTTTTCCTCTACTGTTAATTGTACACACAATTACACAATTAAAACAAAGACAAAAAAAAAACACGCGACAACGCGACGCACGTGTCGCGTTGTCGCAGCATCTACGCTGCGCGTACGTTCATCGAACGCCTACGCTGATCAGACGCTAGTGTGAATGCGCTCTTACTTTCCGTCAATTGTTTTTGGCACACTGCAACTGGATGCAAACACTAAAATTCGTGCGCCGTCATCACGATGGTAGTCCGCTAGCAGAAGAGTCAACTTGGGCGGAACCGCAATGTCGGAATAACCGTTGTGATATAATTTGTCTACCTGCAATGTTTTATTTCGATGTCGGTAGAGTGTCGACTTTACACTGGAGTATGCTGGTAACTTTCTAATAATGCTATACTAAACGCAAAGACTCGTGGCAGGCGGAGTAATAAAACGTGCAAAAGAGATGGCGCACATCATTTACTCTCTCGCCCTTGTACTGTTTATGGATGACGTCACATAGGCACAGAGATGCGCGTTGTTTGTGTACGTGCGTTTATCGATAGTAATAGGTCTAAAATGGGGTATTGGGAATGTGATAAATAAAACAGTTTACTGGTATTATTAATTTATTTTTACTAAACTATTTGAGGCTAATCGTCATCATCATCGTCCGTGTCGCTATCATCGACCTGTATTATTAGCCGTTCGCATAAAAATGATTTCTTCAAATCCTGTTCTTGCAGAGTTTCAGCGTGACGCACACACTTTTGCCAATTTTGAATAGTAACATTTTCGATAGCTTCATTCGTAAATTTTTCTACATCGGCTATTTTAAACGTTTTGTTTTTTTCTGCAACTTCTCCTTTCACTTGCGTCCAAATTAGCTCGATGGGATTGTATTGGCAATGATATGGTGGTAGACGAATAACTTCGTGACCGTATTCATTTGCTAACTGGTCCAAATGATACATCTTTTCTCCTCGATTTGCTTTTATCTTTAGAAGAAGTTCATCTTTATAAGCAGTTTCTGGAAAAGGTATATTGTGCTGCCGTAACCATTCTTGAATTTCTGCTTTTGTCGATTGAGTTGTTGGAACTCTATTTATTTGTTTAGAATGGTAGCTGGCGTTGTCCATGATTAATATTGAAGGCTCTTCGAGGCTTCGAAGCAGTCGAGTAAACCAGTCGGTGAAACCCTCAGCGTCCATTTCGGTATGGTAATCTTCATTTTTGCTTTTAACTGCACGAAAAACCCATTTAGCGCCTGGCATAAACCCGTACTTTTCACACCCTGCGTGACAAACAATAAGTCTGCTACCTTTTCCTATCGGTTTATTTAATCCGCCTTCATTATTTTCATCAACCCATACGCGTTTCCGGGAATGATTTTGATTCACCCAGGTTTCATCTATATAAACTCTCGGACGTGTATCTCCGCTTTTCTTCAAATCGTCTAGTTTTCTAAGAAACTGCAATCTGGCGCTGACAATATCTCGTCGTTCCATGAGCTTTTTTCTTCCATCTGGTGCAATTTTAAATCTGTACCCAAGGTCATGTAAAACTGATCTCATAGAAGACACACTGCACTTGAAACCGTCTATTCTCTCCATTGCAGCTGTTAAAATCTTTTTTGCTGTCGGAAATTCTCCTCTTGCATACAACGAAGACACAATCTGCTTAATCACGCTTTTATCAAAGTCATCCAAACCTGTCACAGGACGTGGTTGACAGACTTGTTCCCGGGGAGAATTTATTTCCCCAGACGCACTCTCTTTTTTTATTCTATCCACAGTTCTTAAACTAATCCCACAAATCATGGCAGTTAGTTCGCGAGGCTTATCAAAGTTGAGTTCCTTTAACTTGGCAGGATCTTCTTTTAACTCCGTTAGGAAACTTAAAACATTTAATATTACAACACGACTTTGTTGTTGAATATTTCCCTGAAGTTTGGTAATATTACGACTAATAAACGACTCCATCTCGAAAGAAACTATCAATTGAAATGAATATGACGTACCAGCAACTTGGTGTTTATACAAAGCAATTACTCAATTTGAGGGTAACCTGTTATCTAATTACTTTTATAATTACCCTCATTACATTACAAGTAATTAAGTAAATATAAGTATAGCAATTATCAGTAACGATCAACACTTTAATGAGCGCAGGTTTGTGACTCGATGAAGCACATGCATTCTGTATTCGATAATCGAGAGTATTTGCGCATGCGCATCCCTATTACAAAAGTGATTTATGGCCCCGACTGCCACGAGTCTTTGCGTTGAGTTTGATACCAGAATTTTCAAGTGAACCTACTGCTTTTCTGTAAACCTTGGGCATAGAGATCGTTTCTGATTCACGAACTTGTTTCTTACATTCGTCCAACTTTATGTCTATTTCTTTTTGGGCATGATCAAGAGAGCACGTCCCTAAATATACTTTTGAATGCTACATTATTATTACATAGTAAGAAGACAAAATATATTAAACTTACTGTACCTAATGTTAGACAGGTTCCAACCAATGTACTATTAATGACGAAAGTCTGGATCTAGTGGAATCTACAATTTTCCTAGGAATAACACTAGGATCTAAACTACAGTGGGGTCCGCATATCACCTAGCTTGCGAATAGGCTTAGTTCGGCAGCATTCGCAGTTAGTAAAATTAGACAAAACTCAGGTGGAATATACTGCTAAATTAGTTTATTTTAGTTACTTTCACAGTAATACGGCATACTGTTGTGGGGAAACGCTGCGGTCATAAACACTATTTTCGTGCTGCAGAAGCGAGCTATTCTTGCAATTTACCAACTCGCCTCCAATATATCACTTAGAAATAAAAATAAAAATTAAGGACATCGGTATACTGACTGTTGTACTCTCAATACATTTTGGATAATGTCTTGTATGTAAGAAAGAACATTAGTGAATTCAGAACGAAAATGATATAATCATAACATAAATACGAGAAGCAGGCATAAATTAGACATGCCATTTCATAGACTTAGTAAAGTAAGGAATTCCTTTCGGGGGCAATGCATACTCTACTCTACTATAGTATCCCAGAAAGCGTCCAAAAACTTTTATTAATAAATTTAGAAAAGTTGTTAAAGGGCGTTTGTGTGGTAAGGCAAACTATAAGGTAACAGATTTTATGACTGGACTAGGCTGTTTCTGTACCATAATTATTGTAAATTTATAAATTGTATTGTATTATATCATTTATAATATGCAATTGTATTTGTATTTTTATATTTTACATCTCATCACAACATGAGCCCCGCTGAGTTTGTTTCGCCGGTTCTCCTCAGGACAGGGCTAGGGTTGAACCGGTGCTAGATTTAAAATAAATAAAAATAAAATAGTAAAACGTGACATAAAGTAAAACAAATTTTAAAACATAATTGGTAAAAACACAAAAAGAGACTTGACAATTAAGCATTAAAAAAAAAATTTAACAGTAAATTGGCTACCTCAAAAAATGGCGAAACCTCAGCATAAGTCAGATCATCAGTAGTCAATCTGACACTGATTTTCAGGTTGACCATTTTTTTTCTTTCCTTCTGGCAACAGTGTTATTTATATTATGTTGAATTTATGTTTCAGAATTTAATTGTAGACGTTAGTTAAGTTGGGAGCTCAGGGAAGTTGCTTTTAAAAAAGTACGACTGCTCGCTAGAGCTGGTCAGACGGAACAAATCTTTATTTAAAACTTATCATAAAATGAAGACTATTACAACATAATGGACAACTCAAGGAAGTCCGTATATTAATGGCTAATAGGTCGTTGGGATACATGATAATGAGGACACTTATAGCTAATCTCGGCTACGTAACTCCTCCGCCCGTAGAATGAGGCGTACCGGTGCTTGGGGTTGGGGTGGTAGCGCAGCATCAACCCTAATGCCGTCAGCCTCTTGCTGGGGTATGTCTTCAGAGATGGGGGTCCCTTTCTTATTTTTGAAGTTATGCACTGATCTCCTTACGATGAATCCTGTGACTATAATTAACAGAATTACATATAACAAAATCGTAGACCAGCTAGGTCTTCTTTTTCTTTCTTCTTTCTTCTTCCTATTTCTAATATAGTACTGGTATCTAGCATCCTCGCTTTGTCTATAACGGCCTAGCCACAGCCACAGCGACGCGTCTTGCGACGCGACGAGCGACGCGGCGGGCTTTAAGACGTGACATACAAAATGTATGCGCCATGCCACAGCCACAGCGAAGCATCTTGAGGCGCGGCGAGCGGCGAGGCAATACTCGACGCGCGAGTGAGAAAGAAAGAAAGAAAGAAAGAAATTATTTGCTAGAATAAAGTATCAATAGATGTTACAATATAATTGAGTACAAAATATATTCGGCTTTCTGCGTGCAAATATTCAGTTTTAATTTAGTGTTTTTAATTACAAAGAGTATGTCTGACTTTTACAAAATACAACAATATCACAAAATACATAACGAAATGTGAAAATTATATCTACAATAACATAAATAATAATTAATTTTGGTAATAAATACAAATCATAATATAATCTCAAAACATGTCATTTTTATTCTTATCATTAATGTATTCATTTATGCTATAGTATGTTTTGTCGAGCAACCATTTAAATAATTCTCTTTTAAAATTTTTCATTGTTATTCCACAAAACTTCCTGGAAGTTTGTTGTAAACCGTTAGTTACCGCCATACAATATTCATTTTTACTGCACATTTGGAGTCTCTGTTTTGGGACACACAGTTTATTTGGATGCCGACAACTTCTTATTAGAGATGGGTAATTTAGGGTTTTTACAATATCGAATCGAAACTATATATCGACATTCGATATCGGATTTCGAAATTATATATTTTTTGAAACTATATATCGGTCTATGATTTATAACAATGAAGTATGAACATATAAAACGATATGTTCTGAATCTTTATATCGAAAAATATCGTGTTATAACATGGTATTAATGTGTTGTGAATACATATTTTAAACTTAATAATTTCAATGAACTTTCCTTCATACTTGACAGGCTTAGGACTGACTGCATTTTAATGTTTGCAATGAAATTAAAATATAATTTACAAATTACATGTTAAATTAATAATTACGTAATGCAGGCGTATTTAAAAGTTCATTGAAGATATAATATACACAATCATTGTATTTCTATATACTTACATTATTTACAACTGTTTTATTTACATATTTATAACCTATTTACTGCTTACATATTATTATTTTTCATTTTTGAAATCTATTTTCATTGAAATTTACATTTAAAAATGTAAGTTGTTTGACTTTGCCACTAGTTAAACGGGTGCGACACTCGTTTATTATTAGGCCAGTCTTACTGAATATTCGTTCGCATGGAACAGAGGTGGCCATAACATTTCCATATCTTCGAAATAGTCGCACCAAGTATGGATATGTGTGCCGGTGATTGCGCCACTATTCTAAAGGGCAACTCCATGTTTTTCGAGTCCGTATGGGTAAAATATCTTCGTTTAAATAGGTTAGGTTAGGTTAGGTCTATTTCTTTAATTGCTTTGGAAAGTGTTGTTCCTTGGTGTTGTCTAGTACCAACTATTTCGTTAAGTATTGCCCAAGGCGAAAACTTGTCATCTTCATCGGGAGGTGTGACAGAAGTATCAGGTCCTGCGTTTTCTGATGTGGTTGCTTCATCTTCTACAATTAAGGCAACTAATAAATCTTGCGCACGTTTTTTTGTGTTCCTTGCCTCGTTAACATCCGAGAAAATCTTGGATCAAAAAAGGTACACATGGAAAACGTGCCACTTCTTTCAACTAGAGAAAATCTGGTAATTAAACCGGTTCTCAAATTATTTAGAACCTCATTTCAGATTTCATGGAACTCCTCGGCTCTCAGTTTGTCACAAACAAGGATGAGGCATCGGGTCATGACAATAACAGAACTACCAGTCATATACTTTTCGCCGCTCAATGACTCAGTGGCATCGTCGAAGGGTTTTAATATCTTGCTTAGGTCGACAAGAATTATCCATTCTTCGTTATTTATAATAGGCAGATCCTTTCTGATTGTCGCAACTGTTGATCATATATTTTTTCAGCTCTACGAATCGCTTAATCATGTGAAACGTACAATTCCTTCTGGTAGGAACATCTTGTACTAATCTTTTGGGAATACAATTTGGATGGTCGTTCGCCTGGGATTTTAAAAGCTTTTCCAGTGCTGCTGCTTTTAAAGAAACGAACAATTTTTTTCACTTTATCTAAAATATCAACCAGAGGCTGTGTACGCGAAATGGCGCTCTGTACAATTAGATTTAGAGTATGGCCATAGCAGCCATACTGTTTCCAGTCTATATTGGTAATGGCTCTCGTTATGTTGGCTGCGTTGTCTGTAACAACAAAGTTTACTTTTCCTGTCAACCCCCATTCGATCAAAATACCCTTCAACACATTTTCAATGTTTTCACTTGTGTGGGAACCTTCAAAGTTTCGACAGTCTAATAATAATGTCCTTAAATAAAGATGGTCGTCTATAAAATGTCCAGTAACTGCCAAGAAAGACTCGTTCGCTTTTGACGTCCATAAATCGGCCGTGAGGCAAATATGTTCCACGCCACAATTAGGGCCTAACTTGCTTTTGAGTTCTTCTTTGGTTTTAGTGTATTGAGCAAGAATCAAACTATTAGATATTATTTTGCGTGTTGATAGTTGATATCCCGGAATCCATCGTGAAAACTTTTTAAAAGATCTTTCTTCCACTAATGAGAAAGGTTGATAGCCGTCGACAAATAGATCCAACAAATCCGCATCAATCTTTCTTTTAGTTTCCGTTGAAAGTTTTTTTGTGTGTGGAGTTTTTCCGTAACACTCCATTGTTTGTTGTCTTACTTGTTGCGTACTAAACGTAGATGTTGTATCCGCAGATGTAGATGCAGTCGATATCGGGGTTACCGTCGATATCGGGGTTACTGTCGCCGTCGAATTAGTCGCCGCTGCTATCGCAGATGTAGAGGCACCAGCACTTAATTCCTGTCGTCCAGAGATGAGCCTAGAATAGGCATCCAAGTGCTTTTTTGGCAAATGGGCTTTCAAGTTCCCGGTTGTGCCTTTGTACGAGTACGAATCACCGTATATTCGAAATTTGGCCTTTTTATTCTCAGCATTTGTTTTATCAAAATATTTCGTCTTTTTTGCTTTTTTGCGCACGCGGTGAACGCGCGGCTTAAAGGAGAAGCGACTATCAAGGGTGACCCCCAGGTACTTAACGGAGCGTACTCTGGGGATGGTTTGACCGTATAAAGATACGGGAGGCATGATACGAGCCGATCTCGTTTGGACATTACGCCAATGACCCGAGAACAGAATCGACTGGGACTTGATCCTCCAGCGGGCGAACCACTCCCTTAAGGAGGTGATCGCCTGCTGGAGGTGCTTGGCCGCTAGAGGGACTGCGGGCACGACTATAAAGGGCGGTATCATCCGAGAACATCGCCAGCTCTACCCTGGGATAGCGCGGGATATCACTCGTATTGAGATTATACAGAGTGGGGGAGAGAACAGAGCCCTGAGGGACTCCGGCCCTTAAGGGGCGGCTGGTGGAGAGCGTACCCTCTACCCTATACTGAAATTCCCTATTTGTCAGGTAAGCCTTAATGGTTAGGACAAGCCTATCCGGCAGACCTAGACGAAACAGTTTACAGATTAGGCCTTCATGCCATACTCTGTCGAAAGCTTTAGCTACATCGAAAAAGACTGCGCATGTCGGAATGGGACGTCTACGATTAACACCGTCGTGAACGAATTCACAAAGACGGTGAACCTGAAGCGGACAACTATGTTTTTCGCGGAAGGCGAACTGCTCATCCATGAAGAGATTTCTCTCCTGCACAGCATCTTTGATGCGTGCGAGAAGAATTCTCTCATAGAGTTTACCTAACGAACTAATGAGACTAATGGGACGGTAACTAGTGGATTCGGTGCGGGGTTTACCCGGCTTATGAATACCTATCACTGTGGCTATCTTCCATGGGTCGGGGAATGCGCAGTCTACAAGGAGAGCATTGAAGATGCACACTAAGAGGTTTAGGAGAGCAGGTGGTAAGCTCTTTAAGACCTTGTTGGTGATACCGTCAGGCCCCGGGGCCTTTCGGGGGACAAGGGCCTTGATGAGACCTGTTACCTCATCAAGGTCTGTCGGGCGGAGGGGATCGCCTTGTAAAGGTAGAGAAAGGCGCTGCTCTAATTCCCTATTGATCTCCTCCACGTGGGAGGGAACTAAATGTGTGATACTTGGAGTGCACTGCTGCTCCAACGTATCGGCCAATAGCTCGGCTTTGTCATAGTCGTCTATCGCAGGGAGACTGTTTGAACGTGAGAGGGGGGGGGGTATGATTGCCATGGCTCTGCTTTCAGAGCTTTCGCAAGCGGCCAATAGGCCGTGTGCGAGGGCGAAAGATGACTGAGTAGGAGAGCCCACTTGTCTTGACGGAAAGCATCTACCTGGGACTTCACCTCCTCGCGGAGGTGACGGAGGATAGTACGGTGGTCATCTGAAGGATGTTTACAAAACCTACATCTCGCACGATTTTTCGCGAGGATAAGTTCTTTGATGTCGGACGGAAGGTCCCAGTGGTTGTGTAAGGCCACTAGTATCTCTTTTGTTGACATCTCTTTAGAGAAATCTAAGTGATTGGTGAGCTGAGCGATCACCCTATCGGCGTCGCTCGGCCCTATCCTATCGGGGATATTGTCGAGGTGAATCGACTGTAAATTAGCGAGATTAACTCGCAGAAGATTATAATCTATTATCTTTTTAGGGACAATGACATTATCGAGGGGGCCAAAATCTAATAAGACTGGTCTGTGGTCTGAGTCTAACTCGTATAACGTCTTTATCTGCCCTAGGGCGATAAAGACGTTTTTCACGAGAGCTAAATCTAATATACTAGGGCGTTGAACCGGCCCGCTATGCGCCAAAGGTGCATGACGGGTCGGGTCGGGGGGGGGCAGTGAGGACTACTTCCTCTGACTCTAAGAAGTTAGCTAGAATATGACCGTTGCGATTTCGGATAAAATCGCCCTAGTCGGAATGGCGGCTATTAAGGTCACCCGCGATAATGACGGGGTCATTGGGGTCAAATAGGGCTAAAAGGTCACTGTGAAGCAGTGGTTTGGAAGACGGCTGTTAGGCCGAGTATATCGTGATATTAGGGTGACCTGTCATACAGAGCTTACAAGCGGAAACTTCTAAGTTCTGTAGAGGGGTGGGGGGATCGAGAGGGACACACCGAAGTGACCTCTTATAGTATATAGCAGTGCCGCACATGCGGCCTGTTATCCTATCGTTGCTAATTAGATTATAATTCCTAATTTTGGGGTCTCTATTACTAGGTTTTAAGAAAGTCTCCTGCAATAGAAGAATATCGACATTGTGTTTTTCTAAAAATACACAGAGTTCGGCTCTCTTATAAGCCGTCAGTCCGTATTGAACGTGACAATACGAACGGATCTGGGTTTAACTCTAGCCTCGGAAGCCATTTGATAAGCCGGTAACATGTAAGATCATAGATTCGTGATGATCTATGATCTCGGTTTTTTCAGAGGGTGAAGCTAGCTTCAACTTCTGAATAAGTGTTAGAACAGACTTACTGCTGTACAGCAAGTAGGTTTGCCTTAAATAGGCAATATCCTCCTCGCTGACACCAGTAGGGGGGGGAGTGGGGGGCAGCGCCTGCTGGGTGAGGCCCTTCTTTACCCCTTTCGGGGGCTTAGGCCCTTTAGGGGGGTTAGACCCTGTGGGGGCTTCTGCCCTCGTGGGGGGCTTCGGAGGGGCCCCATCAGCAGGAGGGGAACCTGAGGGAAGGTTCGTGGCTTGTGCAGAGGGCTTGAACCACCGATTCTCTGAGGGAATCGGGGCATCCATGAACTTTTACTTAGGGGGGGTTTGGCCTTTGCCTTACCCCCCTTCCTACGGGGGCACCTTTTTGGGGCTACCGGACAGCCCTTATAGTTAGCGGGGTGGCCCTCTCCTTTACAAAAGTGACAAGAGGGGTGGGTATCGCACGGGAGAGTCCGCGGGCAATCCCTAGTATGGTGATAACCTAAGCATTTGCAGCACCGCGATTGTGCATAACAACTGCGAGAAGAGTGGCCGTACCTCTGACAGTTGTGACACTGTCCGGGGAATGCCTTACGGTGGGGGGCCTCGACTCTAATGTCGCGGTGTTTTAAAACCTCTTTCAGCTGATAGACCTTTCGACCTTCAGCAGTTAACGGTAGAACACAATGCACTTTATCGTATGTTTTTTTAAGTGCTGTGTTATTCATTCGAGCTACGGACTCGACTGGTAATCCTTTCGCGTGGAGATCTTCTAAGACCTCCGCGGTAATCTCAACGGGAATGTTGGAGATTACTACACGTAGGGGTACACGGGTGAACTGGGGGGGCTGGGGGGGAGAGGGCTCGGGCCCTGGTTGACTGCCTTTTCAGGCAGGGACAGTGACCCGGCGGAACCGGCGCTGCCTTTGCGTCGTTTCCGCTTTTGGGCCTTCGTGGTAACCTCCTTGAACTCCCCCTCCGGCACAGGGGCCGGGTCGACGGACATCGCCTCAACAGGGGGGGCGTCTGCCTCCACAGGGGGAGCGTCGTGCGCCGACCCGGCCTCGGAAGTCGGGAGGGAAGCACAAGAGGGGCTAACACTATCTACATCGGACCGCGGGGAGTCGGGGGCACTAACGCTCACTAGGGAGGAGGGCCTAGAGAGCGTGGTCTCGCCTACATCACCTAATTCACCCTCAGGAGAGGGGACATCTGGGTGGCGGGTCTGGGCTAACGCAGCGTGAATAAATTTAATGATAGAGGCTTTAACCTCGGGTTTAGCAGATAGGAAAGTAAGAATATCCTGATCTGATATATCCCTCATGACTGAGGTATATAATATGAGAGAGGGGTGAAGTTAAGTCATTCTGGGTCAGAATTGGACAAAGGGGAAACACACAGACTCCTAGTCCATTCTGCATACGCGGAATGGGTGAGTACAGAACCCCACTAAGTGCGGGGGTGTGAAAAAGTAAGAGTACTTACAGATCCGCTTACACACTGAATTTAGAGTTTCCCGGGGAAACTAAAACACAACGCGTACACTAATGTTACACAATACAACGATTAATTTACCAGCGGAGTAAATTATACGCGAACTACAGCCTCGCGGCGACACAGGCTTAGCCACGGGGCTTAAACGGAACGCGGCACAAACACTCACTACACTCGTGTAACGAGATTTTTTGTGTATACGGACACAAAAACTCGGGGCGCACTGTTGATAACGCGAACGCGGTAAAAACTGACAGCTCTTTGAACAAAAGAATGTAATCCTGAAAAGGACAAACCCTTTGTTCTCAGAGAGACGTTCGCTTACGCGAGCTTGCGTATACATAGCAAAAGACTATTGAATAGCAAGAGGTCTGTCACAGACGGAGGTCTGAGCCAGAAAGTATTGATTAGTAGTTCCGATACTTTTGATATAACATTTTGTTTGACATTTGATTGTAAACTGGCCAATAGGAGTGAAGTCCACATTCCGGTTAGAATTCGCGCACTGTTATTGGTCACCTCTAGTTCTAACAAAGTTTAAAACACTTTCAAATTTATGCACACTATTCCTTTGTTCTTAAATATTCTTAACCGATTCATTGCCACCTTCACTTTCACTAACACATTAGCTAGGCCCCATACATTTT
>LUGF01047861.1:23401-36959 GCA_001625245.1 Calycopis cecrops
ACCAATAGTTTTATCCACAACAGGTATTATCCCAAACAACTTGCACAACTCACTACAGGAACTAAATTTACCCAAATATACTTACATTACCCTTCAGAAAGCAGTCATTCTAAATACATGCCGTATCACGAGAAAATTCCTGCAGTTAAACCCGACACACTAACACTCTCACACAAATACTCTATAATGTCCACTTGGCTTTGGCCCGTGGATGTTATTAGCTACCGGTTGGTCTTGGCCAACCGAGAAGGAATAATCCTACTAACATAATAATAATAATAATCATAATAATAATCTTTATAAAAATAATCATAATAATAATAATAATTCTCTTTTGAATAAAAACATTTTCATTTCATAATCAATTAACGCACGAGGACGTGCGTACGTCAGTATGGCCGTAACGGCGTCTGACCTCATTAATAATTGAAAAACACCTGCATAGCGCAGGTAGTGTTTGTGACGTTATCAATAGTTGAAAAACAACACCTGCATAACGCAGGTGGTGTTTGTGACAAATAAGTTAATTACCAGACAATCTATATAAAGAAGGTACACGCCCACTAGAGAGATCATTCGACTTTCAGTGTTCGCCCGGTGTACTTGCTGTACCGTGGCCACATTACATAGTGAATTTGTTATATCGTTAGTCTGTCCAAAAGCGTGATATTTAGTAAAAGTTATTAGAAGTGAACTACTGTGTTTTATTAAACAAAGTGTGAATCCAAGAGTTGTTTTATTACCTACGTAGAACATATAATGTCGGCCATCCTAGCCCGACAAATATATGAATTTTTATGTTTACTTACGTTTGAAATGTAAGTCCTTCTTGCTTCTTATTCCTCGAGGAATGATTTTTGCAGCCTTTCACTACACAATTCGGCATTTTCAGGTAATAAACAATTATTTATTTGGAAGTCATACGCAATTGACGAACTGTCACAAACTAATGATCTGGGTGTAGTTTGGTTGTCAAATGTGTATGTGAAACCGTGTATATACAGGAATGGGTGTAGTTTTGCTAGCTTCATTACATTGTTAACAGCGTTCCGTCTATACTTTTTATTAAGTCTATGATTGGCATTAGGCAGTATAATAATAGATTGAGCAAGATATCTTATGTAATTCTTTATTTAATCAAAATCACTACTCATCACATATCACAAAGTACGCTAGAGAGACAGAGTATAGGCACATTTACGTGTTTATGGATTTTGATACCCAACACACATTATAGAAATGTGTACAAAATAGTTACAAGTTAGCAGCAGCATTGTGTTCTTTTAAAATATAGTACTTATCCGAGACATATGATATTTTAAAAAATAATTTTAAAGTTAAAAAAAATGTAGAGGTACTTTTTAAATAATAATAACTCTGGCAAAATATGAGTGACAAATTTTATTGCAGCTTAAATTTCGTCTAAATCATACTGTGGTCTGTACAACTTTTGCTCGTAGTAGATTGTTTCAAGAACTTCCAGGACGCTGCGGGGTCACGATTATGCGGACTTTACAAACTTTTCAAGTCCTCTTTAAGAATTTAATATATCAAAGACAATAGTTTTTCGAAAAATTATGATATTTTTCTTTCGAGTTTTAGCCACAGCAGAAGACGACTTCTCCGTAGACTTTGTCTGGTAAATATGGATTAGAGATGAGCGGACTTTACAAAATCCACTTCTCTCTCTTGTTGTGTATGTACGAAAGAATGTTATTGAATTCATTAAGAAGTAGAAATGATTTTGTATTTCGTGGTGTCTGTCAGACCACCGCATCAGTTGTAAAGGGTTAATATAAAAACTTTTACTTATAAGTTGATTACAAACGTTAAGTAGATCTCGCACATGCCACGCTGCATGCACGCATGTAGTCGAATTGGGCCGATGCGACCGGGGAGGTACCTCTCGCTTAAACAAGCCCGGTGTGAAGTGACAGCTGTGCTCTGTGCGGCGTGTTTCGTGCGGTGTGTAAGTAGTCGGTGGCACATGGAGGGAGAAGAAGGAAGGCGGTAACGCATTTGTATAACTTCTACGCGGATGTTTATGAAAAGGACTTCGATTGCTCGTTTGCCCCCTTATAGTAAAAAAAGTATTCATTTTATAGCACTTCCCTAATACTTGAGTCTCTACGATACAATTGCGGCAATAACATAGATATTCAATTTAATAAAAAACGCAATAATATCCGCCCGCAGTGGCCGGGTCGGCTAGTGTATAATATATGTATATATAATAAAATGATGATAAATATGGTCGGTAACCAAACCCTGACGCAGCGCCGGATGAAGCTCTGACGGGGCTTCGAGAAATTGGGCTTTAGAAGGGGCCCCTTATCAATTGGTATAAAAATGATGTAGGGATACAAATGAGGCACCCCGCCAGCGACAGGACGGCCGCGGTAAAACGGCCGTACTTCTGTTTGGGGACTATCCGACTGCTTCTGAACCATCCCAACTACAACGTCAGAACCTTGCAATGGGGTCAGATCCCCATCCTGACCCCTGGCCCCAGTACTCCACCGGATCACGCCACCAATTTGTTTAGATCGCACCCGCGAGTTGTCATCCACGCCGCCGTCTTCAGATTCAGAGGGACGGGTGAAGGTTTCGTAGTCTGGCCTGTCCCCCCAAGCCCGTCCGGTGTGGGTATCCCTGTTCTGAACCTGTTACGTCATCCAACAATAGTATATTTTAAGTCAAGGTACCGCCTGCACAATTATAATATTCATAAATTATAGCCTATAATGTAACAAAAAATATCAAAATCCGTCCAGTAGTTTTTGCGTAAAAGCTAAACAACATACAGACAGACAAAAATATTCTAGTTTTATTATATAGATATTTATACAAAAAAGAAATGCCGACGGTCGGCAAGAACTAATCTCGGGACGGGGTAACGGAGTTCCCGACTGTCGGTAAAGCGTTAGAACGGGATATAGGAGAGGATAACTATTGTGTGGTTTACAAACGATGGAAAAGTTTAAATATTTATTGCACTGATACGAACTGAGCACGAATAATATATTGTATAGTATTAAGTGATAAATAGTTATCCACCTATTTGTCCAAGTATGAAAAGTCGGCCCTGAGAACAGTAGGTTCTCGCGCACGGAGCGGCGACTACCTATCACAAAGGACGCAAACTCTTTAGTGTGTAGTGTGTAAATTAAGTACAGTTTTTACCTCCTGAGAATTAATATGTAGTTAGAAAGATATAAATAAAATTCTAATTAGTTATTTATTTGGAACTATTCTTTAATTTTTAAATTTTATTTTATTTCTGAATGACAGGAAGAACATCAAATGTTTATTTATTTATTTATTGCAAAAGTACACCAGCGGTGCATACGTTAACACATAACACATTCATTAAATAACTGCTTACATTTTACAATTGTGACGTTTGTGACACAACATTTTTGAAGACACTAATCTAAGACTAAGATCACTAATATAAATGATGATATTATTTTTAAGTACTTATTAAATTGAATTATACACATTATACACATTCTGGTTATTGGTGCTTGTGAACCCAAATTTGTTCTGGAAAGGGGAGCACGCAGAATGTTTGTGATCGGTTGCCTTGTTGTGATTGTTGGTTGTTTGACAGTAGGAATATTTTCTATGGGAAAAGGAAATGATTGTTGTACTAGCTGGTGCCTGCGACTTCGTTCGCGTAGCGGAGTAATATATGAAAGTGATTTGTTATTGTTTGCTAGCAGTGTGCCAAAATTGCGATTTAGCATAGGAATTTGTGATTTTACCACAGTAAATAGTCTTTTTGATGTTGACAATGCTTAGTATCTCTACACCACTAAAAGTTTCATTCGAATTCGTCCAGCAGTTTCGGAGATTAGCCCGGACAAACGGACAAGCGGACAAACAGACATACAAAAAAATTAAAAACATCGAAAAGTGTTCTAATACACTAAATACTATTTTAATATCACATGAATTGTACTGTTTTATTATATGTAGGTATAGATTTACTATATAACGAATACTACAATTTCGTAAGAATATATTTCTAGCTAATATATTTTTTATATTTACTCACCTTTTAAACCTTCCCTGGACTTCCACAATTAATTTTCTCGTACACTTGTGGTAAACTTTTTTTTAATAGTTTCGGATTAACTGTAGGCACTTATAGTATAATTGTGGTTTCATTTAATTCCTCTCGCTCTTATCAACCCTTTATATATAAATTCTCGTTTTTCTCTATTTCACCATTTTCACCTAAACTATGCATCCAAATAATACTGTGCAGGAGCCAAAGCTTATCTTCATAATATTATCTATATATCTATATAGTTCTTGTTCTTATGTTAATAAGGTACAATAAGGCTGCATAATATAAATAAATATAAAAGTGTTTCGCTTTGTTATATTAGTATAGGCAGAGAGGTACAGATATATTATTTGCTTACTAAACAACAACGTTTACCCTTAGGACAGTTTGTAGCCATGTTTAGGGTGCGACACTTCCTCTTTTCACTCACGCACATGCCTCCTCGCTTCTCGCAGCGTGTTTCCTTTACTGATACTGAAACAAAATAAAAATATTTAACAACAGAAAAGTGGCCAAAAGTACATAAATAAATTGCTTTAAAATCCATTGCGTTTCGATTTGATTTTGATTTGGAAAAAATTATGAAGAGTAATAGTATGAGAAAGAGTTTTCATGCTGAGAATAACGACACAAATATCCGAACAAACATTGTAAAATAAAAAAGTTTGGCTCCAAAAATGAAACTGAATCAATTTTAATAATTTATAGCCTATGTTAGTTATTGATAATTATTTATCTACTATCTAGTATGCTTTCTAGTAATGACAGAATCCTTAAAGTAGGTTCAGTAGTTTTGGGTCCTATTCGATGTAAGCCAAGCCCCCCGTCAGTCCAGCCCCGGGGTAAGTGCCGCGTGGACTTGCGTTGCGGGGAGGATTCGAACCCGCGACCCCTGGCGCATCATGCTCCGCTTATCCGAGCGTTACCACTGCGCCAGCCGGTCGCGTTACATGTGTTACATGTTGATATCCCACGAGGCCTCCACAATCTCACAAGCCGCATCAAGAGCGACACGAAGGTCCGTCCGCCTCGCGCACGTCACGAGACAGACCTCACCAGAACTTAGGTTCGTATCGTGACCGAAATGACACGGAACTACACGTAAGGACTAACTTTCGTTCCGTTAACACACATACGTTTACTCTATTACTAGCTGCGCCCCGCGGTTTCACTCGCATAAATTTCGATCCTGTGGAAATATCAAAATATTATGTAGCATAGACCCGACATGTTAGTAATATTCATGCAAAATTTACTTGACGTACGTACAGACAAATAGACAAACACAAAAATTCTGAAACTATATTTTTGGCCACGATATCGATTGTAGATCACGCCCCAAGTATTCTTTTAAAAAATTTTCAATGTACAGATTTAACTTTCCTACGAATTTATTACACGGTGCACTGCAGGCGTGAAGGTCACTTTATTTAAAGCGTACTGCCAGTCTTTCTATACCGGCGGGCTGTGGGTGAGATATACGCGCCGAGCCTACAACGCCTTGCGTGTCCTTTATAACAATACCTTTAGGATGCTGTTGGGGCTGCCGTGGCGATGTAGTGCTTCAAAAATGTTCGCAGACGCACACACCGACGACTTTTTCGCAACAATGCGCAAAAAAAATCGTCTCTACTACAGCGTATACGTTCCAGCGACAACAGCATCCTAAAGATGGTTGCTGCCAGGTCCGACTGCTCCATCCAGCACCACTGGCTCGAAATTGCCATAACTAATAATACTAACATGAGATAATAGAAACTGTCACTAACAATTTATGAATTATAACAAAATCTGAAATAAACTTTTATTTATTTATTACAATATGTATAGATTTATAAATGCCTATTCTATTCGTGCACCCTTAAATCGAATAATGGCATCATATAATAGGAATGTTGTAGACAATTTTTGCCATATTGATATTTTTGGAATCACTTTATCAAAATTCAAAGAAACTATATTGAGAGAGGTCTTACTTAATCAATAATTCATTATGTACATCTATTATTTGTGTTAATATTGATATGATAAATTTAGCAATCACTTTTCTTATTTCTCTGTAATAATCTGATTACCTTAGTTGCGGATAATGTCATTGGTTGTGCAACTACTTAATCTAAGTCAACTGAAGGATTTTTTGTATATCCATTGTACAATTGTTTGTTAACCCAAATAAATAAAAATAAAAATAAAAAATATTCTAAGTAGGTAAAGTTAATTGTTTGATGGTGCTCTTCGGAAAACCTAATCCGTTGATCAAAAATTTATAGCTAACAGAAAACCACACTCAGAAGTGATATCGGCTATACTTCATTACCAGCTGGGGCTCTTGGTTCATCCCCGTATCAAATACCAAGGCAGCTAGCGGAGAATTATGCACGTGGCGAATGTAGCACAAGTGTGATAGTGATAATATGTCACTGTGGAGAATCATGAATGTGGAGAATGTAATATAAGTGTGATAGTGATATGTCTCACTGTGGAGAATTACACGTGGAGAATGCAACACAAGTGTGATAGTGATATGTCGCACTGTGGAGAATTATGCACGTGGAGAATGTAACACAAGTGTGGTAGTGATATGCCGCACTGTGGAGAATTATGAATGTGGAGAATGTAACACAAGTGTGGTAGTAATATGTCGCACTGTGGAGAATTATGCACGTGGAGAATGTAACACAAGTGTGATAGTGATATGTCGCACTGTGGAGAATTATGAATGTAGAGAATGTAACACAAGTGTGATAGTGATACGTGGCACTGTGGAGAGTTATGAATGTGGAGAATGTAACACAAGTGTGGTAGTGATATGTCGCACTGTGGAGAATTATGAATGTGGAGAATGTAATATAAGTGTGATAGTGATATGTTACACTGTGGAGAATTATGTACGTGGAGAATGTAACACAAGTGTGATAATGATATGTCACACTGTGGAGAAATATGTACGTGGAGAATGTAACACAAATGTGAGAGTGAACTCTAAAACATGTGAAATTGTAAAAATGAAGTCCATCAGAGCCAATGATTTTTCTTCATACTGATTTATTGTCGTTCCGAAAATTCATAGTATTTTCTACTATTATATTTTTAACAATACAAACGTGCCATAACTATTCGTCTCTCTCTTTTACGTGTAAATTGCTATATAAGCCAATCTCTTTCTCTCTAAATCTAAACAAGATGTAACTCATCACGACAAATTGACTCTTAAGTATAAACATTATATAGAGATATAATTAAAACACATGCGACCTATAGAGTGATTGTCTTTTGCAAAAATATGCAATGTTGATAAAAGCAAGAGGCACTAAATGAAACTACGTATATTATAAGTGCCTACTGTTAATCCGAAACTCTTAAAAACAAGTTTACGATAGTATACGAAAATACATTTTGTTGTATAAAAAGTGGTCTTAGTGAGCTTACTGTGTTTTTTATTTTCTTTTATTTTTTTTGTTTTGACTCATTAGTCTAAATTGTTTCTTCTTGTTGCACAGCATACTATTACTAATTGTATAATTTTAAAGATAATAAGAGAGTGAGGGCATAGTCATGTTCTAATGTTGTACTTCTGTAGCGTGTATTCGTTTCGTGATCTCACTAAGTGGCTCCAACGGAAGACCAGTGCTGTTTCATGACAGCAACAAACTGAGTTGGAACCAATTTGTGGCACACATAAGATTTAATCTCTATATCCATTTCATGTAAATTATGTGTATCGCAAATAAATAATTCTTATTCTTATTCAAAGAAGTTCAAATTTATTTTTCAAAGAAGTTAAAAAGCAAAAAAATGAAAATATGTTTTGTATTGTCGGCGGCAGCGAGCGGCAACCTCGCGCGAGGTGAATGACCCCGGTTCTCCATAGTCGGCCGGCCTCGCGCACACCTGACGATACAGAGAGTACGAATTGAGAAAAACTCTCAAAAATTCCTATATCTAAACTATTGCTCTGATTGATCTGATTTTTGTTGTGTAGCCTGAAGATGATACACTAAATATGTGGTTTCATTTAATGCCTCTCGGCTTCATCAACCTTGTATATCTTTCTAGTCTTTAGCTGCCCATCTCTTTAAACGACACAAGCGAACGTACGTCCATAACAGCACTCGACACCGCGCCCGCCCTGTCTGTGGCACAGCCCGCGGGCGATCCAGTGCACCGGATCGGGGCAGTCATCCTCGAACACGCAGTTCCCGCCCACGTCCAGGCACCGCTGGTCTTGTTTCAAGGAGTCGATCTTCTGAACTGGAAATAACGATCCGATATTGTCGGACAATAGTCAGTACAGTCAAAGCAAATGAGAGGTCGGACCCTCCGCAGATGAGTCGCACTCCTTCTACATTCACCGACCGCTAAACGCCACTGCATAGTTATCACTTTACGCCGTTATTATTATTTTTTTTATGGTGTAGTGGGGCAAACGAGCAGGTTAGTGACTACCGCCGCCCATAGACATCCGCAAAACTAGGTGTCTTGCAGACGCGTTGCCGGCCTTTAAGGAAGAGGAATGCTCTTTTCTTGAAGATCCCTAAGGCGTATCGGATCGGAAATACCGAGGAAGGCAGCTGGTTCCATAGTACTGTTGTACGCGGTAAAAAATGGCGTTTATACCGCACAGTACTACATTTAGGAATATCGAGATGGTGGGCATGGAACTTTGAGTTCTGTCGCGATGTCTTATGATGGAACTCAGCTGCTGGTATTAAGCCGAACAATTCCTCGGAACACTCCCATTTGACCCCCACCCCCATTGAAAATACGGTAAAAGATGCAGAGGGTACCGACATTATTGTGGAAGCGAGAGGTCCTTCCCGCGTCTTGGAGACTCAAGTCAGCAATACACTCGTACATCTTTTATTCATGCAAAAGTACATCGATTAAATAGTAAAATACAGTTTTACAGCTATTTTATTTCTTGATTGATTATTTTTAAATTTTTCATCACGTATTTTTATAAATGAAAATTTAAAATCTATGTACTTAATGAATATGACTTGGTAAGTAAATTTCACGCTTCGATTGTCAGATAAAGCACTGTTTGTGCAAAATACGTATACCTTACAATTACCGTTCCTACATAAAACAATGTGTAATTTGATGTTAAATTG
The DNA here is from genome assembly GCA_001625245.1 of Calycopis cecrops. Taxonomy (NCBI): domain Eukaryota; kingdom Metazoa; phylum Arthropoda; class Insecta; order Lepidoptera; family Lycaenidae; genus Calycopis; species Calycopis cecrops. Next base: position 32,591 of record LUGF01047861.1, read on the forward strand.
TAATAAATGGAATAAAAATAAAAATGTTTGTATTCAAACTAAAATTATATTAAAATTTAATTTAACTAAATCATTTCTTTTTAATCGTTAGCAATTACAAAAGTAAAGCATATCACCAAATGGGTAACTTCTAAACGTCTGGGTTGAAATTGGGTTGAAATTTTATATAGGTATTTCGATGGTTTCCTAGATGCTTTAATTTTTCAATTGGATTCAGTAGGTGGCGCTGCTGACTGTATCTCAACTACTAAACGGCTTGACCTATTGGCCTCAAATTTTATATTTCCATTGTTTCACAGACATTATGTATTATATCATCATCATTATCATCATCATCAGCCTATTACAGTCCACTGTTGGACATAGAAGATCGAGGCCAGTGGCGTGCTATGGGAGAGGCCTTTGTCCAACAATGTATTATAAATATATATATAATAAACACATACATATTTGTCTGTATGTTCGTTCTAGAATCATAAACTATGCATTTGAGAATGCGATGATCTTTAGTAAAATTATTCTGCATGCTTCCGCAAAGGATTCTGAGTTAGTACAACTAATTTTCAACAGATGGCGCCACTTTCATTCCAACTAATTTTATATTTTGTGATAGTTCATGCTGAATTATCTTTTGGTGGCGTAGCAACGCGCGCAGGGTACAGCTATAGTAAATATATAAATATAGATGAACAAACAGATAGATATTTAATAAATGGTAAAAATATATTTAATAAATTATAAACCATTAGGTTACTTACGGTCATTTGATGGTGCTTGTCTGAAATGTGTATTTTTTGTTTTATCTTGTTTGTTTGTAAGTAGTTCGTCGGTTGTTTCTGAGCTGCTAGATGTAACTAGTTCGTCGCTAGTTTCTGGGTTGTTAGTTGTAAGTAGTTCATCCGCTGTTTCTGGATTGCTAGTTGCAAGTAGTTCTTCGGTTCTTTCTGGGTTGTTAGTTGTAAGTAGTTCATCGCTTGTTTCTGGATTGCTAGTTGTAAGTAATTCGTCGTATGTTTCTGGGTTGTTAGCTGTAACTAGTTCGTCGGTTGATTCTGGGTTGCTAATTGTAAGTAGTTCGTCAGTTGTTTCTGGGTTATTAGTTGTAAGTAGTTTGTCGGTTGTTTCTGGGTTGTTAGTTGTAAGTAGTTCATCGGTTGTTTCTGGGTTGTCAGATGTTTCTGATTTGAATATAATAAATTGTACATAATTTTTTATTTTTGGTATGTCAGTTACATCTGGTTCATAACAATTTATTAAAACAAACAAGGTTATAAAAACGAACGTGTACATTTTGCTACAAGTTGTACGCGAATGCCACGACCTCGGCAGCCCTTGTTTATGTTAAACTCTAGAAACACCGATAACATTCCGGTTGTTGCAGTGTTACGAATGTGATTATAACGCAATATGTAGAGATCGATACATTACTGTCGCTCATAAACATCCGCACACGCATTGGCCCGCTTCCTCTCATCTCTCAATGGGTTGACTGAATGATCACATCGATACTATCAAATCATCAGAGTTCATAGGTCTTTTAACTTGTTAGTAAGATGGAGGGCCATGCTACATTGTAGCAGAATTTCTTTCACACTGTACCATAGTACAGTCACACTTTTCTCCTTTGTAGGTTTTAAAGAAAACCATATACTTTATTATAAAAGATGTAAGAGTTTGTTTTCTTGCTGTATCGCCGTCAAACTAGGCGACTATCTATACCTTCACACATGATTTCACAATAAATGACAAAAAATATTATGTAGTCTATAATAAATAAATATTTAATTCGTGATAATAACATAATCAATATCACCCACACAAACAGAGATCATAATGATGCTAATATAAGTAGATACTATATAATAAGATTTTTTTAGAATTTACTAGACTTTACTCCTTAAGCTTTCTAATTTGTAGAGGGAAGAGGGAATAAAGGCAACCTATCTGTAGAACCACTATGTAGATGTTTATGGGCGTCATTCCCGAGTCTCCGACTGTCCGCTAGCCTCCACGTACTACGAGTATAACAAAATATTTAAACATATTTCTTATTAACTTTGTTATTCGATTGAAATATAGACATATTTGTTTCTAAATAACACTCGGACATCTTTGATGTCGCAGTAGTATTGACTCGGCATGCAAGCTATAAGTGTACCGAGCTCAGGCTCAGGACAACATTCGATAAAGTTGGATGTATCATCTTTTTGCGTTGCTTTCTTTCTATCCGGAAAAAAATCCGTTATTTCTTTTCTACGTTCTAATAAATAAGTAAAAAGAACTAATAAATTAAATTCGTCATTATTGTTATCATTTATGCTCTACCCGCAGCTTTGTACGCGTGAATTTTGGACTTCAAAAATGGTTTTCAATTCTTGGAGATGTTTTAATGTATGGTGGTCCCGATGTCCGGTCTGGATCTGATGATGACATGCTGGTGAAGTCGAAGAAACTCCTCAACAGGCGAACCTATGACGATTTTGGTATTTTCTATATGTAACTTGTTTGTTTGTTTTTAAAAATCGAAACTCCTTAATAATGGCAGTTTCTCTATTACTCCCATACCAATGAACTGATTTAAATAATTCTTCTTCTATTTTTTTTAAAGAACTGGGCCTATAGTAATCAGGTCAGGATCTGGGGATGTGAACCTGTAGTGATAATATATTATAGGTAAATCCACAATGTATTGGGTATTGATTGACATTAATGAAATATTTGTGATGTGACAAAGACATCACAAATCATAAAAAAGAAGTGTTTCGCTGCTAATTACTTCTAACGACGATTTTTACAAAACTATTCATCTGATTGACATAGTGTGAAAGGCAATTTTAAATGTCTTCGTTAACTAAAATGTCCATTTGAATTAGGATTTTTTTCATAAATCATCTTTTGTAGCTTGAAAAAAATATATTTACAAATAGTTTATAATTTTAACTCTTAATTGAAATTATTGTGTAAATTTGAAATAGCTTTTTGGAACAAAATGTCAAGTAGCTTTTGATGTTCCACTCTTATTACCTCTTATATGCTTCATATTACTACTTCTTTTTGAAAATTATGAAACGAAAATTTGTAGTTTATTTACTAAATAAATTCATAAAAAGCATTAAAAATCGTGACTATAATAGTAATCAAGTATTTAAGTGGGTATATCCTTACAAGTAGGAGCAGTACTTCGAGAGAATTTGATAAAAATATATTTTAGGTCATTTTATTTTATTATTTTAAAATGAATAAAAATATGATGCATTTTCTAGATTAGCAACTAGATTGAATAAAAATTAATAAAATTTGAAATACTTTTGTATTCATCAATCATTAATATTCATAATTAATCATCTTAGCGAAAAGGCAACCAGTAAAGTAATACCATGTTGGATACTATTTATGCCCCTCACACAAACCCAGTTAATTAAACGGACCACCCCGTCCCGGTCCAACGCGAGGTGAGGCGTTTCATAGCATAAATTAAATATGTTACCTCTAGCTACAAAAACTTTATAAAAACATCTCACATTTGACGTCACCCCGGCCGGGCCCCGCCACGCGTCGCTCGTGATGTGGTGTACACACACTAAACCATGTCAGTTACGTCGGCAGGTCAGCTACGTCACTGGTAGTGTTATTGCTGTTCCGGGTGGACGTGCAGCAGAATCGAGTCAAAACGACTGGGCACGCAACAAGCTTCGGAACTGATTTTAAATAGATTATATATTAAATTAAATAATGATTCAATGTCTTCAGACAAACAGGTTTTTTTAAAAACGACCATTCAACTTACACCTCACTGAAAACTTCAAAATATACTAAATTGAACATAACTGAGATGTTTGAGTGAAACAACCGGTAGTGTTGCAACCTCGTTTATTACTGACTCGTGACTGATGCGGCGCCGGCGGTGCGCGGTATGCACCTATACGTATTTATGTGCACGTGCAGTGCAGTGTTGCATACACATCATCCCTCCACACTTATTCCGAAAACCTGGTAACCAATCATACCATCATAATATCATACATAAAATATACATTAACATTTTTCTTATAAATATGTCTTATAATCTACCTTATTTCTATTGCGGCGAGGACGATGAAGTATGAAGTACTAGAGATAACCAGACCGGTGACAGATGCTCCTCGACCCTAGACTCGGCTGACGGGATCAGTACTGGTGGTGGGGGCGTGTGAGGCCAGTGCTGATTCCTCAGGGGCCTCAGTGCACCTTTGCACGTCACATTTGATCCAAAATAAAGATATTTATCTATTTTGAATAACGCATTTCCTCAAAATGTGTCGTACTTTATCGGCCAAGGGGTGGGGGGAATCGAACGTTACGTTGCTACTCCTACTGTCCTATACAGAGC
>LUGF01047861.1:44937-62223 GCA_001625245.1 Calycopis cecrops
ACGCACGCACGCACGCACGCACGCACGCACGCACGCACGCACGCACTCTAAGCTATAGTTACTCTTCTCCACTATGCATAATAAGTAAAAAGTAAATCCGTAATTGGATATACGATTAATAAACATAAAATCAAAGTAAATTAAAACCTAAGATCTGTGGATTTTGTGATAATAATAAATAAATAAGTTGTTGTATGCCAGCCAGTTACATATTAGTTCTAAAAAGCTCTCCCGTTTATTGTATTTTCTGAGAGTCGGCTCAAAAAGACAAACAAGCTTTGTAAAATAATGTCACTGGCTTTGATATTTGTTCAAATGATATAATACGCAGTTATGTCATGTGAAATATGTTGTGCCGTTTGTATGAATATTAATTAGATCGTGAAATATTTGGTTCGTTAAATGTTATCCCACAGCGGTGAACTCGGCCGCTTTAAGTATAATGGATTAAAAGTCACTTTGAATTGATAAGTATATTTGTTGAAATATTACGTTTTGTATAACATTTATCGCCATATATCAATTTAAAAGTTATTTTTATTCGACTTCAAAATTCTAAAATGGAACATTTTCCATCGACAATAATGCCAATGATTCTAAAAAATTGTGATTAAAATAACAATATCTTACAGCCTGAATACAACATAATGTATTTGGAGAGGTACATGAGGTATAATTTGTGTAACATCACAATATAACTCATACTAAGCAAACACAGTCTTTGAAATAACGACGAGTTAATGAAGTTCAACAGTGTTTGGTTATTGTAATAATATTGGACCACTACCAACGTTTGTCGATCTAAAATACTCTATTGATAAGAAACAGCAAATAATTAAAATTGCTAAATTAATTATAAGTTACCAATTGTTATTATATTAAAAAATTATATAATGCATAGTTTGTATCATGTAAAATGTGTGCCGGAGCCTACAAATATAAGTATTTTTCTTTCTATATAAGTTGTAATGCGTGTACCGAGCGGTGGTGCCCCCGATGCGCCAGTCCAGAAGGTCCAGTCCGCGTGTCCTCAGGTTTACGTACTTTAAGGACACAAACGAGCAGTTGGAGCCTCTTCGCGTCAACAATTACTAAGTCGACTCAAATAAAATTGTATTTATGTTTTAACATTGTTTATGTACATGTATGTATGTATATAATACTTGAAGAGTTCTGATTTTGTACCAAATTGAAATGTATACGGCCAGGAATAAAACAACAATTCTCCAATCTATAACAGGAATAATGCGAAAAATTCGCAAACATCTCGATTCAGACGATGAACACAGCTACTACGTTGCGCCGCAGCCTTTGATGTATCGCCGCAGGGGGCGTTATTGCCTCTTGCAGCGCCATATTTAATACAACTTCTGCAGGGAACGCGTCACGAGAAATAAATGTCACCTCAGTGTGGGACACAAAAATGTAGGACATTACTTTATGATATAAATATATAGTCGTATACGACGGTATTTATGAAGCTTGTTTTCTTTAAACTTTGCGGAGTTAGATATTTAGTATTATGAATGCCCATCCACAATATTCTAAGTAGCATAGGAAAAATAATAGAGCAACGCTCGTTCGTAGTACAGCTACGAGGTGCTACGAACATGTGCTACGTACTGCAGGACACTTGCATTTTGATTGTTTTGTCTTCGCTTCCATCGCAGTGTTTATGACCGCACAATTCCTTAGAGTACAGCAGTCTGAGATGAAGTAAATTTTAGACATAGTACACTCATAGCAGTAAGACAATAAAACATTTTGTGCATTGTAATATTGAAAGTATTCGCTATATTCTACTGTACCGTACGTAATATATATATAAAATTAGCTGCCCGGAAGATTTGTGACTCTAAACCATTTTCAAATTCCCTTCAACATACACGAAAAATTTTGTCAAAATAGGTGCAGCAGTTTAAGAGGGGTTCAGTGACTTACACACGCACACAATAAATATTAAGATTTTCGGGTCACAATGTTGGTTACTATACTCCTCCGAAACGGCTAAGCCAATTGTCATGAAATTTTGTGTGCTTATTGGGTAGGTCCAAGAATCGGCTAACATCAATTTTTCATCTGAATATTTTCACGGGATCGAAACTTACGCAGGTGAAACCATGGAGCGCAGCTAGTCGTACATTCTTGTTCATTTCTTCACACACTCCACTTCACATTCTTGTGCCACAATGTTAGTTACCATACTCCTCTGATGCGGCTCGAATGAAATTTTGTGTGCATATCGGGTAGGTGTGAGACGCTGCACGAAGCTGTAATTTTCTTGAAATAATAAAGTCTGCAATTTCTTGAAACACAGTAAAATCGTACTTCTAAGTCAAGCTAACCAATAGTTGGTATATTATAATTATATCGTTATAGTCACCTTTTACCGCGTGCGTAAATATAAGTTTGTTAACCTTATCATAGTTGTAATACCTATACCTCGTATCTACCTCGTTTCGATATTTCCAAAATTTATTTTTCCTTTCGATATTTCCACGGGATCGAAACTTATTCGGGTGAAACCGCGGGGCGCAGCTAAGAATTTCAAAAAGGCCACGCATGTAGCTAAATTGGACAAAAGAGAGAGTTTTGTTTTAATCCTTATGAGATATGGAAGTAAAAAAAAAATCCGCCTCCATTTTGCAACATACCGCGGTAGCTGGGGTGTACTTTCACTTTTTTGGCGCCAATTACAAAGCAAATGATCGTTGTTACATTTATATTTTAGTAATACATTTATTTATTTTATTTGTTGCGTTTAAATTTAAGTATGGATATGGAGATAATTAAGTATTTCTGTGGAAAATAAGAGAGATATATATAAGTGAAACAATCTTTAGGGTTTGACCATATATTGAATTTTAATAATTAATCCCAGTTTCAACTTAACTAAATTTACATACTCAGGATGTGGGTTATTTTGTTCTGAAACTCCTAAAATTTATGTTTGCAACAGATTGATGACCGAGCTCTTAAGAGGCTACCAAATACATCTACTTATTAATTCTTTTATATCAGTAAAACTAAAAATACAATTAATAAGAGAAATGATCAGCTGCAGGAGTAGTTTATACGGGTTCCATCTAGAGTCATCATATGGTTAATAATTACCATCTAGTATGTTTTTCTTTATAAATGGTTTAATATAAAGGAAAACTTCACTACCACGTGGAGTTAGTCATATGTTTTAATTCTTAATGTTGGATTCTTGACATCATAATCCTTTACATACTAATTTGGAATAATTTAATTCTCAAACTTGAAGGAAGAAGAGCGTGTGTCGTGCAGCGTGCGGCGGGCGAGCATGTGTCGTGCAGCGTGCGGCGGGCGAGCGTGTGTCGTGCAGCGTGCGGCGGGCGAGCGGGTGTCGTGCAGCGTGCGGCGGGCGAGCAGGTGTCGTGCAGCGTGCGGCGGGCGAGCGTGTGTCGTGCAGCGTGCGGCGGGCGAGCGCACATGTCGCTAATTACTAATGTCGTTTAACTATTGCAACGGTTAGTTTTTAGGGTTGCGTTTTACAAAAGTACAGAAGAACACTTACAGAATGAGTGACTCTACACTGTGATTATTTAAACGACGGACATATTCAAGGAGCGTGTTTAGTATTCGATTCTAAATCCAAATATGTAAAAAAAACAATACCTTATTTTTTTACAAATTATCCCACATAATAATTAAATATTGGATATCGTGTTATTACATAATATGGCGCTACGCCGTACGAGGCGTCGCGTCGGCGGCCGCATAATTATTATTATTTCAGACAGCGCGACACCGGACCCCCGCCCCCGACCTCCTTACTTTCAGTCGTTACGCGTGCACCGGCTCATACGCATCGCTCATTCCCGGGTGCAATTTCGCGAGCATGTTTCGTTCGCGTTGAAGGTCATATGTTGTTTACGTTTGTTTACTAAACAATATCATGTATTCAAATGAAGAATATTGGGATATGGTACGTACCTATGCCATATCCAATGACAGTGTGCGAGGTGCAATTAACTTGTACCGTGAGAGGTTTCCCAACCGCCAGGTACCTTCGTATAGCCTAATGTTGGGTGTAAACCAAAGACTTAGGACATTTGGACAGTTCACGGTTCCATCGCATGCTCAAGGCAGAGGGAGACAGCCGTACCCTGTTCACATGCAGGAAAGCATTCTCGAGTACTTCGAACAAAATCCGCAAGAAAGTACACGAAACGCTGCCAGGATCGCATTTCGCCAACGATTGGTGTGGCGCAGTCGACAGTGTGGAACTTACTTCACAAAGAAAACATGCATCCGTATCACTTAAGACCTGTGCAAGAACTTAGTGTCAGTGACCGTCAACCGCGCATGAACTTTTGTAGTTGGTTTTTAAATAACTTGGACAAACACATTTTATTCACTGACGAAGCTACCTTCACGAAATTGGGTATTTTCAATGTGCACAATGAACATTGGTGGAGCACTGAAAACCCCCACGTAACGCGACAGGACGCTTTTCAACATAGGTTTAGTGTGAATGTGTGGGCGGGTATTTTAGACAATTATTTGATAGGACCGTATTTCATTGAAGGGACGCTCAATGGTGAATCATATTTAAAACATTTTGAACAGTGTGGTTAACGAAATGCTGGATGATGTGCCTCTTAGTGTGTATCGTGATCTTTATTACCAACACGATGGAGCACCTGCGCACTATCAGGTGCGCGTGCGTGAGTACCTAAATGATCATTTTAGAGATAGGTGGATCGGTCGCGGAGGGCCTGTCCCGTGGCCGGCGCGCTCCCCCGACCTAACTCCTCTTGACTATTATTTATGGAGTGAAGTGAAACGTCTCCTTTACGTGACAGAGTATGCTAACAGGGAGGAATTAAAAGTTAGAATAAGGGAAGCCTTTGATAAGGTAAGAAATAATTCCTTCGTGCTTAGCAGGGTCAAGAACAATTTACGTAAACGTGCGGAACTGTGTATTTCACAAGGTGGTGAGCATTTCGAACATTTATTACGTTTAATTTAAATTTGTAAATACATAAACAATCACTGTAAATAGATATGATTCAATTTTTAAATAAACCAAAAATACCTAATAATGAGTTTACATTAAGTACAGTGAATTTCAGTGATTTATTCACGTAATTTGTATTGTAATACACTGTTATTAGATACTTTTGCCTGTCCTAAGCCAGATATCAAGTATGAAGGAAAAGCGAATCATAGCTAAGCTTACCTAACTGTCATCATATTTTATTATTGTTATCAAACTGCATCAGCAAAAGCGGCCGCGAGCGCAGACGGTGTCCATACTTTCGGAAGTCCTGACACCACCGTTTCGTAAAGATTTTCTAATAATTTATAAGTGTTTTATTTAAAATTATATTTTTATTTGTTACACATATGTATAAACTACGTCCTTCTTAAATATGTCCGTCGTTTAAATTATCACAGTGTATAAGTGTTCTTCTTTTCTTTCTTTTGTCCGTATACGGTCGCGTAAGACTTTTTCTCAGGAACGCATATAAAGATAATTGCTGGCTGTAATTTACTTGAAATACTAAGCTGGCAGCTGGCAGCTGGCTACTAGCACCAAATTTCATTCGATTCGCATGAAACATACACGAGTGCGTTGTGTTGTCGATGTGTGCAGCGGCGTTTTAATTTCTTAGTTGTAACCGGGAGAGCTACAGCGGGACTGTTGTTTCAATTTTGAAGCGCAGATTGAACGCGTGTTAATGTACCGAATTGAAAATTCACTCTCACATCTGCTTCCGTTTCAAAATATTTCATGTATTTTTAATGTTATTTTTATAGGTTATATATCACCTACGACGTAATGCATAATATTAGTTGCTCTACTTTACTCCAAGCACTTCCACATGAAAGGCATGACTGCCACATAATACCAGTATTATATTATAAGCTAGAGGTGCCTCTTCGGTCGTGCTTGCCCCATTTGGCTACTATGCATCACTAGTCCTACTATTTACTAAGCTTAATAGAGTTTGGAATCATATATCTAGCGTTATATTATTTCTAAATAAATAATATATTTACAAGGAATGACTGTGACCTCCATATTATCTCAGAGATAAATATTGCAGCAGTTTGATTTGATTAGTTGCAGCTGCTTGTTTAACTACTTTTTACAGCTCTGTCTTTTTAAATAAATTTCATCCGAAATTGTATTCCAGTGAAATGTATTCACAAATCACTTTAGAAGATTTTATAGCATTTTGTCGAGAGGCCTTTTAGTGATCTCACCCATGAACATACTCACAACCGGTGTTTGCACGAATACTTTACTCTCCTGTACTTCATACGCCATTAATATTTCTTAACTGGGCCTGTCTGTGGAGTTACCATTTCAATAATAATTAATAAACCAAGATTAGTTTCTTAATTTGGTTTTTGTTGCGTTTACAATAATAATTTCTACGTTATATCTTTAACCATTAACTTAGAGAACCAGCAGAAGAGCAAGAAGAACCATGTCAACTGCAGATCTAAAGCATTTTTAATTTGGGCTCGAGCTTCTATAAATTAAAATATTGACAAAAGACACACAAGTACGCCAGTATTTATAATAAGATTTTGGAGGGCATATGTTTACCTGGGGGTACTTGAAACCGTCCGTTCCGAGCGGAGCCCGGGATACGAAACCTAATTGGTATTCCGGTGCAGGTGGACAGTTGGAGAGGTCCGCTTCGGCTTTAGTGGACATCGGGCTTGACATACAAAATGAAGGAACAACGTGAATAAACATGTCAACTCTACATGCTTATTCACGTTGCGTGTATAAGAGGTAGTGTAGTTGCTACGTTAGTGAACAGGAGCGGCACGACCGGGGGGGAAGCTGTGCGTTACATCACGAGAGATACCGTCGTGCGGCGAGCAGTGTAGGAGACGTTGGCCTATCGGGAGAACGGGGAGAACAAGAAAGATGCTGCCACCTTGTCGTGGTAGGGGACTTGCATGCCTCTGTGATCACAAAATACCTACAGGTTCGCTGCCGTGGAAAAGTTTTCACATAGATTTTTTTTTTGGATTCGGCCTATATTGCATACCAGGATACAATGTTGCTAGGATATAACAATGATCAATAATTGTTTGGATTAAATTTAATAGTTTTTATACAAATTCGTATTTATGTTACTTTCTTTTTCAAGTTCTTTTTCAAAGAAATTTCAAGAAGAAGCTCCACGAAATTTACTGTTTGACCTTTAAAGTATTTTTTCACCATCATCATCATCATCAGCCTATTTTCGTCTACTGCGGGACGGCGATCTCCCCAAGCGATCGCCACTGAGCTCGGTCTTCAGCTCTCCGTCTCCAGACAGTGCCAGCCACTTCACGTATCCCACTCCATCCAGCTGCAGAGAACCCTACGCTACGCTTGGCATGACGTGGTCTCCACTCTAAAACCCTTTTGCTCCATCGGTTGTCCGTGCTGCGGCAGACGTCGCCAGCCCGTATGTCGGTAACTTTAGTTCTCTATCGGATTATAACATTTCGGATGCAATCCTTCAAAGATACTCCGAGAATAGCCCTCTCCATAGCTCGCTGAGCGACTTTTAATTGGTGGACCAGTCCCACTGTCAGTGTCCACGGCTCAGTTCCGTATGTCACAACAGGTAGGACGCACTCATTAAAGACTTTGTCTTCAAGCATTGTGGTAAGTATAACAAATTGGAACTTCTGCACAGAGACTCAACACAACAAATTTTATATCAAACAAATTAAACTTGACATGGAAAGGAGAGTAAGCAGACAGGCAGTTTTTTATTGTTATTTACCAATAAAAAAAATTAAGATTAAGGGATTTTTTTATTACTTCAATTTTATATCAATAATATAATTCACGTATAAGATATTTGCTTCCATTTCAACTCTTGGAAAGTTTTGGATCTCATTAAAAACATATCAAGAGGCAACTAAGAAGCAAATTAAATTTCCATAAGAAATGAACTCGAAAGGCAAAGTTAGAAGAATCATATGACATGCAACCGCTACCTTTCGAAACGTTTTTAATATCGTAATGAAAAGAAACGAAATGTAACCCCCAGACGCGGAAGTTTATATATATTGTTAATGTAATCATGATTTTTTTAGAACTATTGCATAAGTTTGACATTGTTTATATGACAATACTTCTCCTGCTACACAAAAAAAAAATATGCGATAAAATATGTAGAGAGTATTTTATCGTATTGTTTACACGTAGGTACGTTTTCGACGTTAGTATGGATGGTGCTTCTTTATTAAATAAAACAGAAACGAGTTGGTAGATGACTACCACCTCTCATATAACACTTTTGACACGTCACAGAAACTTAGTTTACTTCTCCTTGGCTACTAGGTTAGTCAGCGCGCGCACCAGTAGTCAGTACACCCACCTTTTTAACACAAGTAGACAAACATATAGTCGCAGTCAAATGGTGACTGACGCCTTTGAATTTCCACAAGAAGATGTATTTATTTATTTATTTATTTATTTATTGAACCACTTATTATCTATCATTACAGTTCTGCAATGCGATAGATGAAGCCATAAGAAGAAGATATACCGACGCTGTGCCCTTCTTAATAAATAAGTAAAGAGTATAATGAGGCGCTTGTGACGTCACATGATGTACTTGATGAGGAATATAATGTTCTTAAGAGAATGAGTGCGACATCAAAACACTGTGTCCAGTACTGAGTGATCCTTCACCGGCGGTGACGGACGCCGCTCCTGAGCTGACGGCGAGGTGTGCTGCTGCCTCAGCCGGTACACACAATATCAGGTAAACTCACTACACAGATGTCAGTGTACACACAGCCTTAGCTCGCTGAGAGATAATAATTGTATGACTCTTGCATTCGTCTCATACATGCAACTGATAGCGGGCTTTTGCCTGAAATGAAATTTTTGTGAGAACGAGCTTTGAACTATTTTTACACACAATTCATTATTCCAAGCGCTGTTGTGTTTTCAAAACCATTATAATGAATATTCTCACGCAAAATCAATTGTTGGGCAGAGAAATATCCCAGTGCCTCTTGTAACCGACTACCGACGCTTATAAATGTCAGCATTGAGTTTATGTAGACACATTACCGGCCTTACGTCAATGAGCCACCGAAAACTCAGACATCACACGCAACAACGCAGCTGCTCTGTACGCCGGTGTCATGTGAGTGAAAGGTCTCAGTCGTAGAAGCAAATATAGTTATTAAGAAACATATCTTGGTAAAATCCTCTCCTCTGATATTATTTGCTGCTTTATTTTATTTTTTACAATTCTATATTAAAGTCCGCGAAGACCAATAAGGTACCCCTATCCCGTTAATCAGTATTAACGATATAATATCTAGATTCTAGTGGTATAAGGTATTGCTGCTATTCACTTAACTATTTTGTATATAAGTTCTAAAAAGCTGTGGTCACTTTTAAAAACCGTTCTTAATTCGCTAATGTTTTGTTTTCAAATTTTCCTTACACGATCCCTTTGATATTCAAATAAGTAGAGAATGTGGCATTGATTAAAGTCCTAACAACGTAATATTCACACTTCTATCGCATTTACATTTTATGTACAAAACCCTTTCGAGAAAATTTCTGAGTGAGTAAACGCGTTCCAAGTTGTTATTTCTTTTTTTTTCTTCAATCGTCGTTTGTAACGCGGAAAAATGGTTTCTAAAGCGGCTCTTAATCGAAATTAGCTTACTTTTAAATTGAAAAGGCATTCTAATGGCTAACATAGTTTACTTAATCGTGCCCCCCCCTACGGCAAGATAGTGGGTGGCCTCAAAGCTGTCAGTTACCCTGGTTCTCTTGCGGATTTCCGAATTGCGGACAATATCTCGCAGAGAAATATCAAGCATAGGTCTCTCCATAGCACGCTGAGTGACTCCAGAGCCTATTTGAGAGGCCTACATATAGCGGCCAAGTCTCGGTGACATTTGTCTTCACTGGCAACACACACTAGTGACTGACACATCGAAGACTTTCGACTTAATGCACTGCGGTATTTCGGGCGAAAAGATCCTCCTTAGCTTCCCGAACGCTGCCCATCCGAGTTGGAGTCAGCGATCGATCTCTTTCTAGAAGTTGGATTTACTTAACTGGATAGTTTGTCCCATGTACAGTGTACCCGTACTGATCAACAACTTTAAGAAGTGAATTCCCTACATAAACTGGTATAGGTGTCATTGGATATGATTTTTGTGTTGTCCAACTTCATTTTTAGACCCACCTTTTGGCAAACTCTATCGAGATCTCCGAGCATTTGGCATAAAGGCCGATTATACTTATCTGTTTTTCTATGATCTGGCGAAGTGTGTGGATATGATCTACGATACAAAAGCCTTTGCGAAAACCGGCTTTTTCGGGAGGTTAGAAGTCGTCAAACATGCTTGATAAACGGTTCGTAATAACTCTTGAAAACAACTTGTAAACGTGGCTAAGAAGTGATATGGGTCTGTAATTCTCGGTTTTATCACCTTTTTTGAAAAAGAGAACCACCCCACTTCTGGTCCACGCTTATGGAACACTGCATTCGAGAATGACGGAATCAAATTGTTTCTGGAGGACTCTTAATATCATCTTTCCGCCCGCTCGCAGAAGCTCAGCCGTAATTCCGTCGTCCCCTGGCGATTTGTTGTTCTTAAGTTGTTTCAGGGCTATTCGAATCTCGCATGCAACTATGCTTTTCTATAGGTAGGTATATGAGCTGCCCTATAGACGTAATCTAGTCATTATTGGAAAACATGTTGTCATGGTAACGTGTAATGTTATGTGACCGAATTGTCAAAATCAACAACTACTTATAAATTAAAAATTAATTAAAAAAACATTTTCAAGTGGATTAATTTGTGAATCTAAACCATTCTCAAATCCCCTTCAACACGCAAACATTTCGTCAAAAGGAGAAGAGTCCGAGGAGTGGTACTTACCGAGGAGTGGTAATAGAATACGTCTTGATTTGATACATTTTTTGTTAAAAAAGGTGTTTTTCTAACTGCAATATACTTTAGTGGTTATCCGATGTGTTTAATAGCTAGATTAGGCCTCTTACATACTAGATAAGGAAATAGGTCCATCCAAACAGAACAAGGCAAATAAGAAACGAGTACACACTGTCCACGAGACCACGCTATTGAAGGGCAGTGTTTAGTCGTTCCTTATATTATGTTCGGTACAATAGACTACGCCTCAGGTGCGCCTACTAGTATGTACTATGTAGTACTAGGGTGTGGCGTAAAAAATGAATTTACCGGAATGGGTCGATGCCCTCACTTGTGGGCTATTCGAAAAAAATATTTTTATTTTTTTTGGTTTGAATTTTAAAAAAAGTGGGATAAATAACATTTTTTCAAAATTCAGCGACTCTTACTCACTAATTTTGCTACAGTAATCACAAAATTTGGAATTTTTGTACATGGATAGCAAATTTTTTTATTTAGTAAAATTACAAAATTTTAAACAAAATGTTCGAAGTGTCCCCCTCCTGCTGCGATGCAAGCCCTGCATCGTCGATCAAAAGATCGCTGGAGGCGTCGCGTAAAGCCAGATCTTTTTATTTCCTCAGCAGCTTGGAATATTCGGTCTTTTAAATGGTCTCTCGAGGTTATTTCAACTTTATAAACTTTTTCTTTTGAACAACCCCAATAGAAAAAATCTAATGGGTTTAAGTTCGGGGACCTTGGTGGCCATAAAATCGACACAATCCACTTTCCCAACCCCACCCAATCTTCTTGACATGGGATATATGACAATAAGTTGTGGTAACAAGATCGTTATCTAAATAGCTGATTAACTTATTAATAGGGACTACCTGCTCTTACGCATTCAACAAAGGATCAACCCGTAATGCCTAGATAAGAACGCCTTTGTATTATGTTCCTTTGTTTACTCAATTAAGAAATTATGGTCAACGAGAACTTGAATTGATATTTTTTAAAGATATCGGCATAAATGTAACATGTATTATACTTTTTTAGAATCTGCAATAACTATGCATGTTTTTAAAGCAATGGGCAAGCTTACTATCATTGATTTTTTTTTTGCCAAGTGACATACAAAGTTAGTAAATCAAATAATCAAAGATTTATTGTTATCATTTTCATTTTATTTTTTAAATTTTGATGCAATCTAAGAAAATCTCTTTATTGTTATGAATGATGTAATTAATTAGCTCCATAATAAAAAAAAACAAAATACAAAAATTCCAAAATTTGTGACTACTGTAGCAAAATTAGTGAGTAAGAGTCGCAGAATTTTGAAGAATGTTATTTATCCCACTTTTTTTTTAAATTCAAACCAAAAAAAATAAAAATATTTCTTTCGAATAGCCCACAAGGGGGGGCATCGACCGGTTCCGGTATATCTATTTTTACGCCACACCCTGTACATATAAACAGTTGTAACTATTAATTTACACACCACGAACTTGTTCAGAACTAATTTCAAATTATAATATAATGTAAATATCGGGAGCAAACGCAAACACTTGGGAATATTAATCTTGTAGGCTTCGCGGCTGTAAGACTTCGGACGCGGTCGTATATAATTATAAGAGCTGAGCTGTAGCGATAGTTTATGGATTAATTACTTTTTATTCAAAAAGTTTTAGGAGATAACAAAATATTATTATAGCTCTTAAAAAATGGTTTCAAAAGAGAATATTTCTTGTTTCTCTTTCATTATAATGAAAATATAATAATAATTGTTTTATTATTAAATAATATCGTAATTTCTTTATTGTACAATTAAATAAATCAGAATAAAATTAATTGACATTTGTAATTCTTTAGATTTTGTCTTAGAGTTAGTCAGTAGTCAGTAGTAGTTAGTTAAGTCACTGGGATTTCAAACAAATGTTTTTTCAAAAAAATAAGTGTTTTGTTTTTGCATTTCACAATTGCAAATCTACACTTCTAGGAACACATTCTATTTCTTGATAAAATCCTTGCAACTGTTTCGTTTGCAGTACACAATTGAACCTGAGCTTTATTTATGCTGTTCATTAATTCAAGATCAAAAGTTTATTTATCATAATCGATGTTAAATTGAACTCACTTTGTTACGTAACTAGTTACCGTTTCTTTTTGCCGAGTTACATGATAGTTTATTAGTAACATAAGTAAAGTACTCCCTATTATTTATTTTGTAGGTCGTGTACCTGTCATGCGTTTCTTGTTTAATTTGTGACCTGTGTTGTGTATTATAGCAACACATATTTTAAAAACTATGTACTTTTTTAGATGGAGATCTATAGAGAGTAAGTTTCGTGGTACAGAGAATCACTCTGTACCTAGAAACTCACGCTTCTTTGCCCCCCTATGTTATAAAAACAGATATATATCATAACATTTTTTCTTGTAGAAAAATTCTCAATCCTTTTTGTTCGATCCAGACATCTAAATTACCATATTGCCACTTGTTGACTGACACAGCTAATTTCAAGTTGGCGACGCGGCGCTCAAATTGGACAGTTACATAATTTTGAAGGCTTATCGTCTACATTTTCTGAAAACTGGTTTTCATAAGTTGTAACACAAAACCTGCTGCTTGTTGATGAGACCGATCTTTTTTATTTTACTCGACTGCTTCATAAGGAGGCTGAATGATCCCTGACAGTTCTATTTTAATTAATAATAATATCCTCGCTTGTAGCTACAACTTTTTTCAATAAATATTTTATTGAACCTTGAGTTCAATAATATTTCATCAATAAACAAACAATACTTAAGCATTTAATTTATATATTACAATGCAAAATGCATTGTAATAAATAAAGATTTTATTTGTTTGATGCTCTTCTTTGTGTCCGTTGTTGTGAAGGAATGTTCATCTGTTATAGGTATGCCCAAAATATCATACTATAAGAATAAGAATATTTTTATTTGCTAATACACGTAGTACATGGTCTTCACAATAATTATAAAGGCGCAGTGTATTTGCCAAGGTATGGCGTGCAAAAATAATATTAAACAATGATAAAATAGCAATCAAAAAATGGACAACAATTATTACAAACAAACATTAATTAGCATCATCATCGCAGTCCTTGTTATACAATAAACAATTAATCTAATAAATTACAATCAAATTTCTAATTAAATTAAGTAATATACATTAACTCGTTTTCTATTTTAATATGTCAATATCAACAAAATTTCATTAATTTAAAAGTAATTGTAAATAGGTAATATAATAATATTATTGTTAATATTGTAAGACAGTAAAAATATAATTCAATCTAAATAATAACAAGAAAATAAAACGGCTTAAACATAATTGAAATATTCATTAGTAGAGTAGAAACATTTCTCTAGAAGCCATTTGTGTAACTCATATTTAAATGCTTTTGTCGATTGAGATTTAAGATGTAGAGGAAGTTTTTTAAAAAAATTTATGGCCATACAATATGAATTATTTTTAAATATAGACAGTTTGATATTCGGCATAATTAATCTTTCCGAATGTCTAGTGGCTTTATCTCGTACCTGCTCACGCGTGCTGAAGAAATTAGGGTGTTTATTTACGAAAATGCACATTTCTTTTATGTAAATGCAAGGCAAGGGGAGAATGTTAAGGGATTTAAATAAAGGCTTACAACTATCTAAGACCTGTGCCCTACACATGGTTCTTATGCATTTTTTTTGAGCTTTAAATGCCCTATCTAGATCCACCGAATTTTCCCAAATTATTATTCCGTAGCTGAGAACAGATGATACGTATCCATGATAAGCATTCAAAAGCGCTTCATTAGTAGCTATGTTTTTTTAATTTTTTAATGCAAATATAAATTGGTTAATTTTTAAACAATTTTTTCTAGTTGCAGGCATTGTCAATTTCTATACCGAAAATTTTGGTTGCATTTACTTTATTTACATCACTGTTATTATACTTAATTTGAAGTGGTATATGTTTGGCTTTATTGCTCTTAAATAAGACTACTTTAGTTTTTTCTATATTTAAAGTGAGGTTATTAGTATCCAGCCAGTTGTTGAAAGAGGCGATAGTGGCGTTAAGTATTGCGCTATAGTTTTACTCACGCATGAATGTTGAGTTAGACTATTATTGGACTTGCCCAAACCTCAAAACTTCTAACAGGTTTGATGTCGGATATCATAATATTGTAATAACAAATAAAAAAGGTATATATAGTAGTATCGGACAAATCAACATTGGGCTAAAATAGGCTAACTCAACATTGCTGCGTGAAGTAAACTATAAGTAGCATAATATTTTGGGCATACCTATAACAGATGAACACTCCTTCACAACAACGGAAACAATAACATTAATCAATATAATAACTCGTAATTATTATGTATATGTCACCGTAAGATTGTAAAAACCGTAAAATTACAAAATAACTCGGAAGATTGTAAACTGTCGGAAAATTGTGAACTGTACAAACCATTCACAATTTAACGCATTATTTTTCGTTAGTTTATAATCTTCCCGGAGCAAACCGTAAAATTGTCAACGAAAGAACGTCCGTCCCTGATTCGTCGGTTTCCCGGAGCAAACTGTAAAATTGTGAACTGACATCATGCATGCAAGCGATGGATGCGCTGATTGGCTTATTGACGTATGGTGCGGGCTGATTGGTCTAGAAAGAAGCTGGTCTACGTGAGGCGTGCGCTGATTGGTCTAATGTGTGGAGCGCATTCCCGCCGCCTTTTGCTGTCAAATGTCAATTGTCGTTAATTAGGCCGGTAACCGGTTGTATTTTGTTTTGGTACCTATTGTGTTTCTGAATTTTGTATTATCGTTTAATATCATCTGTTATCATGGAAATAGAACCTATTGTTTGTAAAAACCAATTTACTTTAGAGCTGCGAAAATATTATAGTGGACTTGATACGAATACCAAAAAGTTTGAGTGGACTAGTGAAAGAATTGATAATGTAATAAAATTGTTGGAGGATTTAAGGAATGAATGAGGTCTCCTCGTCCATGTCTTGTAGCAACATGTGCGTCAAGAATTCTCTTGTAATATTCTTCCGTACTAATTATTTGCACTACAGGATCAGAGATTTTCTTTCTCTTCAGTATAAGAACTTTTTGGTTACCGACATTAATTACGACGCTAAATAATACAAAAACATAATACCAAAACAAATTACAAACAACCGGCCTAACTAATGAATATTAACAATTGACATTTAACAAATTGACAGCCAAAGGCGGCGGGAATGCGCGCATGTATGATGTCAGTTCACAATTTTACAGTTTGCTCCGGGAAGATTATAAACTAACGAAAAATAATGTGTTAAATTGTAAATGTTTTGTACAGTTCACAATTTTCCGACAGTTTACAATCTTCCGAGTTATTTTGTAATCTTACGGTTTTTACAATCTTACGGTGACATATATAAAGAAAAATGGAAGAACCAAATTATGGACTGGTAGTAAATTTATAGTTATACAGGGCTTTTTTTGTATATTGGTAAGCTGACCGAAAAAATGTCAATTTTTCAGTGTTTAAACATTATAATATTATTATGTTCTCGACAGATTCTATGAAACACACTCTGATGGCCAATGTTAGTTTTAAAATAATTTATTATGAAGGGACGAAAATTAGCAAGCGTCTGGCCAGGACGAGGAACCATAAATAATATTTTTTCCACTAACATAGGACAATCTAAGAGGTCTCTTATAAGAAGTACTTGGTCAGCTATCCAACGACGTTCCTCCAAAGTACGTATTTTAAAATATCCTAGCCTAGCTGAATAACTCTCGAGAACAGCTGGCAGTTGCTTAGCGTGGACTGTTAAGAAAATAGAAAACGTCTTTGAATTCTTTCAATCCGGTCTACGGGGCGCCGGCAGCGGGGGCCCAGATGCTACTCACTACTGCAGCCTTCAAGCGAACTGCGAACAAGTGTGTGAGTGTAAGTAGCCGGTCCACATTGGGGGAGAGGGACAACTCTACATGTGGATTTAATGGGCGCCGGTACTTATCAAGTGGCTCCGATCACTCGTTCGTCCCCGTATGTTATAAAGAATGCTGTAAAAAACTCAAATACAAAAGGCGTGTCGTGATCACGTGTAACAGCGGAACGACTCCATCAACGTCGAAAAAAGCGAAATTTTCAAAAATTCATTCCCTTAGGGGGGATCTACGAAAAAAAATCCAAGAACTATTAATAAATTTGTCATTTAATCTTATTAATTTTATAAATGTGAAAATTTGTTTGTTTGTTTGTTTGTTTGTTTGTTTGTTACTTCTTCACGTTAAAACTGCTGAACCGATTTTCGTGAAATTTTGTACACATATAGAGGGTAATTTGGATTAACACATAGGAT
>LUGF01047861.1:73553-83946 GCA_001625245.1 Calycopis cecrops
TCATAGTTCATTCGTAAAGCTTATACGATACAGAGCTTATATAAAGCTGACCAATACGTTGAACTTCACCGAACGTAGTAGTTAATGTAGTTCTGTAACGAAAGTCCCGTGATTTATTAATGCCATTTCTCTCAGCCCCGCTTCTTATCCATCGATATAGAAAGTGGCACAGCCTAAGGACGTAGTATTACCACGAGTTGGACAGATATATTTTGCAGTAGAGGCAAATGATCGTTGTGCGCTGTCCCTAACTGGCGACGCCCGCAGACATCCGCCAGCAGGCTACGCAGATGCGATACACATTTCAACAACAATATGTGTTTTTCTCCCCCTGACGTTGAAGCGGTACCAACTGTACGACCCGCGACAAGGTGGCCGCCACTTTATCTCGCTCGTCGTATAGTTTGAGCGAGCTGTAGGGGGCGTCTTACTTCCATGCCATGCTAATTTAGCGGAAGTGCAACCTCTTAATATGTATAAATGCGAATAAAAATGTATATATTAAAATAAATGAATGGCGACATTAGTCGACCTCAGCAAAGAAAGCTTTAAAATGAAAATGCGATACGACGAGGAGATTCATAAATATTCATCTTATTCTCTGATATGCATATTAACCGATATCGGCTTTGGCTTGAGATTCGATTATAATAAAAATAAAGCCTCTCCAACATTTTCATTTTATTGTTTAAGTATCCGTCGCCCACTCTTGAAGTGGCACGTCCACTTCAGGAGTCTTATATAATTCCTCGGCTACCCCAGAAATAACTTCGTCATTAATACACCGGGTTCTGCGGCCGTAGACGTTATAATGATGGAAGTTCCTCACCGCGAGGTCTCACGTTTTTGTTCAGAGGGAAGTGCTCGAGACTCCACAGTGGCGTGAGGAGCGAGGAACTATCTTCAGTGATGAAGCAGGCGGCAAGCGGTGATATGGATAGAAGAGATCAGCTTCACAATTTCTATCTTATACACATGGATTTTTAAGTCGTGTTGCTTTAAGGGAATTATGATAAAGTACTAATATACACAAAAATAATAAACAATATTAATTAAAAAAGTACACTTTATAACATATTATACCGCCACGTGTATACCATGTTGATAAATAATCAAAATAAAACCTGAATTTTCGTGATGAAAAACGTGATGGAATTAAAAATAGCTTGCTCAATATTTATAGTAGTGCGTACTTTTACTTATTTTAGAAATGCTGCCCTATAACAAAAGTCATTAAATATTAAAATTTTTATGAATGTTTGTCGTTTCTTTCACGAAAAAACGACGGAAAGAATTTGGTTCAAATTTGGTTTGGAGCTTGAGAATGAATATTAGTCTGAAGTAAACAGCGTTACGTTCACACAAATACGTCATAATTATGTCGTAATGTCTATGGGCGTCGGTAGTCATGAAAATGGCTACAACTGCTCGTTTGCCCCCGTATACCATAAAAAAAAGAAAAAAAATACGCCTGTAAAAGCACCTTTCCGAGTTCTTAGCTTTTGGATTTAAGTTCGAAACGATACTCAGCTACAGAGCGTAGCATTAAGTGGCATATAAAGATTACCGACTTAACAATAACCGATTTACTTAAAAGCTTTTTTATTTGTTCTTCTATCGTCGTTTTTGTAGCATTTCGGAGGAGATCACATTGAAAAGACAAAGAATGAAATACCCCAATGATAAATGACTTCATGAGATATTAAGAAGTGCTGTAAAAAAAGAATTAAATAGAGAAGACCATTTATTTTATTTTATACACATAATGTATAGAAAGGTAGTAAATAAGAGATTTTTACATATAATGTATATCAGATAACATTCTTGTTATTTTGTCATCATTAATCAATTCATAAATTTAATGCACAACAATACTGTGTTCGTGAACATACTTTAGAGTCTCTACCCACACGGGATCCGACTACCGCCGTCCGCCTGCCTGTCGGTCACCAGGCCGCATCTCGTGAGTCGTGATGCGAGGCAGCTGAGTTATTTACAAGTGACATATTTATATTCAAACTTTAACAATAAAATTATATTTTTTTAGTTTAGATATTTACATTACTTTTCGTATGTGTATTGATATTGTATCAATTGTATGAAGTAATTTCACGTTAGATACGATTGCTTCTAATTTTTGAGATAAATCTCTCCTTTCAGGCGGCGCAGGATGTACGAGTTGTCATCGTACAAGAATATGGGCCAACAATAATCTAACGAATGATCTAATTATTAACCAAAGACGTTATAATGTTTGTGGTAATACTCTGTGTCAAAGTACTTACGCAACTCGCCTGTTGTTTGAACCCCCGAGGGCCTAAGACCTTGTTAAGCCTAACAGAGCACGTTCTGTTCAGTGAACTTATAACAATACGGTCGCACTAACAAGGGTAATTCTCAAACGTTTATGTTATTATAACTTTAACTGTCGTAGTGTTTAAATCGGTCTTCTGTTCGTTATCGTTTAGAATTAAAAGGTTCCCGCCTCAAAAGTAAAGCGGAACTTTTATAGGACCACATTGTTGTGTGATGTTTGTGAGTCAGGAACTCAGGAGCCTTAGGGTGCTTACATACAAAACCGGGTTACCGACGCCGACAAAACCAGCATAGAGTCGGCGCCGATAGTTTTGCAACGTTATCTTATGGGCTCACTTATAAAGAAGCAGGTTTTTACCTGTACATACCGACTGCCGGCGCCGACTCGTACCGGCTCAAGCATTTGCCGGTATGGAGGGTGTCCAATGCATTTTGAAAATGCAGGACAATGTGTCTCGTGTCATCATCGCATAAGATTTGTGTTAATTAAATAACTGATGATGAGATATCGAAACCGGTCGTAATAATTGTAATTTAAATTAATTGAAATAGTATAAAAACTGTGTATTTATTTACAAGTATAATATGAATTTCCATCAAGAAGTGACAATACATAATGTCTTCTTCAAATAATTGATGATATGCTCCATATTATTTTATTATCTTGTTAATGTTAGAAACACTAACTGTTCTTTTTTTTTCTACATTTTAAATAACTATTTTCCATGAGAATTGAATCGTCGTCCGATGAAGTGGATGACATGATTGTCACTACGGACAGATTTGCCTGTGTTCTTTATACGAGTGAATCCTGCTCGGCCCGGCGCCCACTCTGCGCTGATTTCGTCGGCGCCGGTAACCTGCTTCTCTATGTAAGCAACCTTACTGCGGGAACGTGTGACCGGGTGAAGCTGAACTTTATGTCACATGACTGTGGTCTGCGATCTCTGGAAACAGAAAATATCAAATTTCTAACTAACTATAATCCGAAAAAATGTTCATTATAAATATTATGTTCCTGAAACAATATAATATATTGCAAACTTATAAATTTATAGTTTATGTATAAATGCCCTCTAATATTTTATTGTAATGCTTTTAAGTTGTAATAACTCATATCTAAAAACAACAGCAAAAGCTTAACACATAATAACATCTTTAGTATAAATACAATACACTTGCTGTACTGCGGTTTCACCGCACACCTACAGGTTTACTTGTCTCTAAATACACGATGAAGTAAGATGGGATATTATATTCCACATCATTCATTTCTTTCAAGGGAATTCAGAATAAGGATTTAATTGCGTCACTTGCGAAGGTTCTTCTTGCCTTTTATTTCTGATCGTGCTTGCGAGTTTCCTTTATTGTAATGAAGGGTGTCTGTGACTTGCGATGGCCAACAATATAAGATTACCAATATTATTGCAAAAACGTACAGAAAGTTATCAAATTGTTTTATATTTTTATTGTTTATCAGATCATTGTTCATTTATCTATTAATTTAAGCGCTAGAAACTTGTTATTCGCTTCTTTTCTCCGCCAGGGTTTTCACATCTCCGCAACTGTCGTACGCTCTAGGTCACCCTGAGGTCCGCTCATGCGTTCGCGATTATTTAGAATCATAACATTTCGAGATTAGGAGAAGTGAGGTAGTTGTACTATACACTATACGGTACAATTTGTAGTTTGTTTTATAAAAGACGATTGCATATTTTCACTTTAAGTTTTAACTTTTGTAGCGAGACGGCACAAATGTGCCAGCGTCCAACGTCCTCGCGGCTCGCTCTCCGAAGACATGAAACAGAACCAGCTGCAAGTGTAACGGATGTGTCGTACGTCGCGTGCCCACTTGAGGTCACCGCGTGTACGACTTTTGCTATTGCGATAATGTGCCTCGCTCCCAAACTCCTTCCCTATACATTTAGGTCAGCATTCAGACGAGATATGATAAACACTTGAGAGGCTGATTTATGAAATATATCACGTTGAAGAACGACGCGAACAATGTTTCAACAATTATCTTTATTAAAGGATCACAAAAGGCTCTGGTGCAGGTTTTATTATTTTTCATCAATTGAACGATACAGACGCGAGACGTTACTGACCTTCATGTGCTGTGTTTTTTAACATATTATTCTTTTTTTCTTAAATTTACTCCGATTATTTAGTTCGAATACTTTGTATTTATGTTGTTTATATTGTTTGATAGTAAAATACTAAATTTGTACATTTAGTAGAATAAACGTCTAAATGTTTACACTTTTGAAATTAATTTCTGAAACGTGGATATTTAACGACCGCGCCGGCCTTTACAGAAAGTCGAACAATTAGTGTATTACAGTAACATTTCGACGAACGTCTAGCACATTTTGCAAACATAAATTTTATTACCGAGATGGAAAGTAACGGTTTTAAATAGTTTTTTTTATGGCTGCTGGACTGAATACAGGAGTTTTAATAAAATAAAAAAAATATAAAAGCACTGCAGGTGGCAGCACCAGCACTCCAGCTCCGGATGTCGCTTGTAGGACAGAGTTTAGGAACACACGTGGGTGCACCATTTTAGGACCTAATCGTAATAACTGAGGAGGAGGAACACAACTGAAGGCAAAAGGTTCCAATTTAACATTTAATATAAAAAATCACGCTTTTCCTTATGTAACATCATACGACACTAAGTGTATCAGTGGTAACTACATCAGTTTATCACCGCTGTAAATATTATGTAAGACTCAGCTGCGGAGCGTGCCGCGTGCCGCGTGCTGCGTGCTGCGTGAGGCCGCGGAGTCGAATTGACCGCATGACTATTTACTGTGCGGCTGTTCGCGGGCGCCGGTCGTCACTTGAATGGCTCTGATTGACCGTTTTTTATGAAAAAATGTTATAAAACGAATAAAGGTGGGCCGTGGAAGAGGGAGGAGGAAGGAGGGCAGCGCATCTGTAGAGCCTCTAGGCGGATGTCTATAGACGTCGGTGGTCAAAAATGGCCCCAACTGCTTGTTTGCACCCCTGTACCATAAAAAGGAATATAATTCTTAACAAAAATGTCACTTGTAAACTGTGACAACGCAAGCACACTTTGTTGTTGAAACATTATGTCCCTGTTAATTGAAAACACGCTGTTATACATTTGATCCTCTTTCCCATTGTCAGAGTGACACTTTGTTATATGAGATGTTAAAACATGGAAACAGCTCCTGCATGCAAGAGGTTTGGATACTCTATGGAGGTATCTTCAATGAACTGACTATAATTTTGCACCGAGTTAAATGCACTGTAGTAGGTACATTTAATTCAATATAATTTTGTAATTGTCCTTACTGGTCATTAACCGTTAAACGTCTATAGTGTGCGGGCCAAATAAAAAAGTAAAGATAAGATAAAAGAGATTTGCCATCCGCTTGCTCAGCGCGGCAACTCCAAGCATTTACTTACGCACACATACATATTCTGTAAAAAAAATCCGCTGCAAACATTGATTATATATCTTGTATATTATACAGTAAAATATTTCATTTTCTAAAACTGAAAAAACGGGTCACACAAGTGCGTTGCCAGGGCTGGCTCCGTGGGATAACTAACAATTTACTAGCCAGCAACTTTATGGCGCTGCTTGCGCTGTGAAGGCGGTATTTTTGTTCATATTTCTAAAATAATAGTTTTTTTCGTGACAATAGTTTGAAACTTTTAGTACTAAGCTGTACATGGTTTTCTGTTAAAACGCTCAGCCATTTTTATGATTTCATACAACGATAATTTTTTATCAATTTCAAATGGAGTGTATACGATTCAGAATGTAACTTAACTTCCTTCGAAACAATAAATGTAATTATATCGAATGTTATTTTGTTATACAAACCACTGTGCTCTTATTTTAACATCGGATAAGAATTGGAATCTGAACTCAAAAGTGTAATTTTGGACTAATAGGCTTATCTATTTTTTATTTATAAATATATGTTTAACTAAATAAACAGCAAAAAAAACCAAAACAAATATATGTGATTAAAACGGTGTGTATGGGAATGTTAGTAAAAAGTAAACGATTTCCTACTACTTGTTTATACTTACAAATCATTCACAAAACGTTAATAAAACCGGGCTGTTTTGGAGATCAGCTACTAACATAGGCATTAGATATAAAAAGCTACCTAGAATTGTCGGATTGTATTTGCTAGTATTTTTATCGAATTAAATATTATAAGACAGCCCTGAAAGAATCTTGACCTGCTCGCTTTGGGCGTTATATAGAGCCTCGTGTACTTGGCAACCAAACGAGGTTCCTCAGCGAACGCTATTAGCTGAAACTGAAAAGTATTTCATGTACAGTCCCCTTGACGAGCCAAATGTAAAGAGCTTTGTGACTTTATATATGTAAATTATAATATATTATAATTCATTCTACATAGTTTATAAAGCGCCTAGTCCGAGCCTGCGCCGTCCACACGATCTGAAGTGGTCGGACTACTACCGGCTACTGCTTGATCTCCAGTGACGCGCGCCTCACCTCCAGGGCTGTATCTGTGAGGCTCACGACACGCCACGGAGTATCGAACTGTGTTCATTACAATTTTCTTGCGGCTTTTCTGGTAACGTGGTATGTCCCCAACACGGGTGTCACCCTCTCGCCGTCCTCCTTCCATGAGTGGGAGAACGTCTGTAATGTTGTGGCCGCCACGGCCTGTGGGCGTCGTCGTCAGTAGGCTGCTTCAACTGATTGTTTGCTCTTTCCTATATTTTTATTTCTGTATTTATTCTTTGTGTTCCAGGAAGTGTTAGTGGTAAGTAGTTCCCACCCAGCTTCCAAAATAAGACTGAAGTTCCGGTATTTTCAGCAAAAAAATTGCAAAGAAATACAATTTCTTTTAGAGCATCGCTAACTTTAACCCGACGCTTTTTTGTAAGAGATAGTGAAACACTGCATACCTCCATGCAGCCGAATCGGGCTGCACGACCGGGGAGGTACCTCTCGCATACACGAGACCGGCGTAAAGTAACAGCTGTGCCGTCGCGTTTCGTGCGGTGTGTAAGTAGCCTGTGGCCAATGGAGGCGAGTGGACGACAGTGCATCTGTATAGCCTCTTTGCAGATGTCTATGGGCGCCGGTAGTAAGAAAACGGCAGACTGCTCGTTTGCCTCCTTTACCATGAAAATAATAATAATAATAATATGGACGTGAATGGGCGAGCATAATCGGCAAAAGGTTCGTTTACAGTTCACTCTTTAAGAGCTATTACAATAATACTAAAGTAAGTATATGTAAGTGACCTTCATTGTAACAAAACGTTACTCTCAGCGATTGTAGGTACTTCTCATACCGCGAATTGGACTTCGCTAGTTCGGAAATTAAATTAAAAAATAATGCTGCAACCATAGTCTCAACTTCTCCGCTTGTTAAAAACATCATTAAAATATAATTCAATCTCAACATAATATTATATGTACTGCCGCGTGCTGCTCCAACTCGACTGGCGAGTGGAACACAACTGACGGTCTGCATATGAAATAAACTTGACGGCTCAGAAAACCTTGTAATACAATGTTAATTAGATGTTACGGCGACATAACGAGTTGACGAAGTAAGTTGTTACGTGTTGGAAATTTTGGAATATTTTGGAAAGAAAGAAAGAAAGAAAGAAAAACTTTATTTGCAAACACACTGTAACTGTATCAGTTACAGTGTGTTTGCAAATAAAGTTACACCTTAGTTACATAAATGTAGAAAAACATTTATACCACAATACAATACACATACAATATCTAGATCGATTTATCTATAGGCAGTCCAAACAAATTAGCGACAGTGTGCTTCACAAAATGGT
Source organism: Calycopis cecrops (assembly GCA_001625245.1). Lineage (NCBI taxonomy): Eukaryota > Metazoa > Arthropoda > Insecta > Lepidoptera > Lycaenidae > Calycopis > Calycopis cecrops. The sequence continues at coordinate 81,695 of LUGF01047861.1, forward strand.
GGAACTTCAATTAACATCAGAACTTATGGTCCTGACACTGGTTTTCAGGATCACCATAGTCCCTTCTGTCCTGGCCGCAATATCATATCAAATAATTAAGTAATATATACATGCTATATACATACACACTCGAGCACGGACACCTAAATATATACATATTTAAACATCCTGAAAAGAAAAACTGTGATACCATATGGCATACGTACTAACATATAAAATAATGTAGTATTATTATGTGACGTAAAGTCAATACATAGATGGAAAAGATAAATTATATACATGTAATTACACATAAAAAAATACATACATACACTAAAATATATGATAATAATATATATATTTATATGAAAGAAAGCTCTCGCATACATACGTAAGCCCAGAAAGATGACGCCATCCAGGTAACCATCGAAATACCCATATAAAATTTCAACCCAATCGGTCAAGCTGTTTAGAAGTTAACATTCCAACAACAGCGCCACATTTTTTTTTTTTGTTATTCCTGGGGAAAATTCATTTACTCATCCCCACACCGCAGGGGGCTATGTGGGGTATGTGGGACTCTCCGGAAGAGAAGCTCCCGGAATACCCACTAAAAAACCCAGGGCACTTCCGGCGTCGCCGTATTGGAGAGGATCTGGGAGACCGCCTTTTCGACCAGTACCCCTCCGGCGATGCCCGGGCTCCGCGGGCCGCACGCTCCTCTCTCTATGACGGAGAGGGGCCCTGGAAGCGGTCGTAGTGAACGACCGCTTCCTCACCACCGGCTGAGCTTCGATCCGCTCCGGCGCACCGCAATGACAACACGCCGGACTCTCGGTGCAGGTATGAGCCGAAGCAGCCGTGGCTCGTCAGTACCTGCACAAGGCGGAAGGAGAGGAAGCCCGCTCGCCTCTCGAGCCAGTCTCGCAAGACCGGCCCGAGGGCATCCAGCGTGCGGCGGCCGAAGGGGGCGGAGGCAAGGTCCTCCGTCCAATGACGAAGGATGGCTTCCCTCGCCCCTTTCCCTAGTTGAGCTTAATTCCTAAGCTAGATTTCATATACATACATCAGATATATAAATGTAATCTTATAAAATGTGTATGTCATTCCAAATATTTTGTTCACGAAAGTGGACTGCTTCAGGTACTTTGTAACCAAAGTATTTATTGTTGCAGGAACAAAGCAAACGAGCGGGGACTTGAAGATGTATAATTAACAATGGTGTTGATTGATGCACGGGCCAAACAATAGCACAATGTATGTGGAGAGGTGATATTTAATTGAAATGGCAGATAAGCTGTTTCTTCACATTTGCAACTCGATAAAACAGTATTGGGATGGACTACCAGTGAATATTACTATAATAATTTTATACTTTTTGAACTACAGAAGAAATAGACTTAAGCTAGTAAATAAACGGCAGATCGTGGTGTTGCTGGTGATATTGTATAGTGTGAGCTCGTGCGGTGACGACAGCGGCAGGAACTCCAGGCTGCGGACTAGAGTCGTAGCCACCAGGTACGGGAACTTGCAAGGTGTGATATATCCCATGGATCAGCACAAGTATTTGAAGCCTGTCGAAGCGTATTTGGGCGTGCCGTACGCCACCGCTCCTACGGGATCTAATAGGTTAGTGTCATTATTTATATATTTATTTACGTTATTTTATTTATGAGAATAGATTAAATTGAATTATAGTTTTACCTTAGGTATACTTGTAATAAAACCTGCATGATAATAATATGTTTAAATCTTTATATTATGTTTTTATAGATGTTTTTATAGATGATGAAAGTTTCTTCTATTACTTCGTTGCCAATATTATTAAAAGCTTTAAAAAATCTTTAACGAAAATTTGATTTGTGTAGATTTGCTCCGACGAGAGCCCCTGCACCCTGGGACGACGTGAAGGCGGCGGATCTGATGGGTCCGGTCTGTCCTCAGAAGCTCCCGGATATATCCAACGAGACCCTCGCTCTGGAGAAGATGCCGAAGGGGAGGCTGGAGTACCTGAGGAGGCTGTTGCCGAGGTTACAGAATCAGAGCGAGGACTGTCTCTACATGAACATCTATACACCAGTTCAAGGTAAAGCTACTTTTACTTTTCTAGTTGGATGATAAAAACGAGAAAGAAGTCTTTTGATAATTACTGACACTCATAGATATCCACATAATCATTATGTAAATGACAAATACAATCTAAATAATGATTATGTTGCTGGCCGATCTGGTCCGGCGTCTTTCTCGATCGAGATAATATTACCACTATACAA
>LUGF01047875.1:882-20948 GCA_001625245.1 Calycopis cecrops
ACAGTGTTCTACGGAGTTTTATTTTACTTTTTCTGTCATATATTGAGAACCGACTTTGTTCTACGGTATAATTTCACGTACGCTTTTGTTCTGCAGGTTATAATGCTTATAAAACCTGTATTTTTCACCAGATATATATTTTCGTTTTATTTTTATTTTAGTTACATATACTTTTAAATATTTTGATACTTGACAGGTTCTTCTGACGAAAAATTCCCTGAATCACCATTACCACCAGGAGCGGATCTCATAGCCAGTCAACTCAACGACATAGCACATGAAGTCTTCAATACTGATGAAAGTCAAAATGTTGTTGGAGATTTAACACTATTTGGTACAGAAGATGCGAATACCAGCTTTGAAACTTCCCCACCTGTCGTTATCGATGAATTTGAAGATGAAGTTACGGGTACACCCAGATCACCATTAAAAATACTCACACCTATTCCTTCGCCGACTAACAATCACCGAAACTGTCAAGATGCATTTTGTCCTGTGCATGACCACTGGACAGAGGCTTTAGTGTCGTTACCTAGCATAAGTAGTGCAGGTTCAGTGTCTGAATCAGATACCAGTCCTGTGCCACGGCGAAAAAAACGTAAGCAGTGTAAGTCATCATGGTCAGAGGTCGAAAGAAAACGGTTAACTAACCTAGGTAAAAAATATGTGTCAAAGAGGGGTAAAATTGTCAATGAAAAGGTTATGGGTGACCCTTGTACATGTCGATACAAATGTGTTGATAAAATTACTCATGAACAAAGACTGGATTGTTTTTCAAGATTTTGGAGCTTAGGTACTAAGGAAAAACAATGGGCGTTCGTAGTCAAGTTTACCCTTAAGGTTAAGAAATATCGATGCCTTAATTCTAATCAACCTAATTTGCGCAAATTTACTTATAAGTATAACTTGCCTATACGTTCTACTTCGGACAACTCAACAAATAATATCATTCCTGTATGCAAAACCATGTTTTTGAATACTCTGTCCGTTAGTGAAAGAATTGTTCAAACGGCTTTTAAAAAATTCGATGGAGTTTCAGATGTAGATATAGATAGACGAGGTCGCCATACTAACCATAATATTGTCATCGATAGAGAAATAGAACGCAGTGTTTGTGACCATGTTCATTCATTTGTCCCTGTCGAGTCTCATTATATAAGGCAGAGATCTAACAAACCATATTTAGATGGTAATCTAAGCGTTGCACGTATGTTTTCTCTGTACAAAGAATGGTTTGATGTAACAAAATATATGAAAGGAGCCTCTACTGAACGGCAATATAGAGACATTGTTTCCAAACACTTCAATTTAGGATTTCATATACCTAAAAAAGATGTATGTGATACTTGCCACATTCATAGAAACAAAAATAATTGTACAGAGACCACTATTACGTTGTATGAAAAACATATTCACAACAAAAATTTTGCTCGTAAATTAAAAAATGATGATAAAAACACAGCAATTCATTCTAACGGTAAAATTATAGCAGCAGTTTTTGATTTCCAGAAGGTGCTTTCATGTCCACAGGGTCAAATAAGTATATTCTATTATAAAAGAAAACTATCGTGTTTTAGCTTTACAATATTTGACATGGGTCGCAAACAAGGTACTTGTTATATTTGGGATGAAACAATTTCAAAAAGAGGGGCTAACGAAGTCAGCAGCTGCTTATTAGATTTTGTTAAAGAAAATGCTAATAACGGCGTAGAAGAATTCAGATTTTGGTCGGACAATTGTGCCGGCCAGAATCGAAACAGAATTGTTTATTATTTTTATATGTATGCGGCAAAAATGTACAACGTATCGATAACACATAGATTTTTAGAGAAAGGGCACACACAAAATGAGGGGGACAGTGTCCATGCACTCATAGAACGTGTGTCCAAGTCACGAATAATTTACACTCCAGATGAGTGGCGTGCTCTCGTGAGATGGGCTAAAACGGACAATAATCCCTATAAAGTAAAAAATATGAAACAAAACTGTTTCTTTGATTTCAAACATCAAGTTACCAATAAACTATGGAATAAAAATAGCAAGAATGAGAAAATTCAATGGAATCAGATAAAAAAAGTCCGAGTTAATAAAAATGAAACAAATAAATTATATTATAAATATTACCTTAATGAAATAGATACTTACGATTGTTTGATTGTTGGATCTAGTACTAGAAACTCGTCATCATTACCCCTTTTAAAGCCTATTTCTAATGCATTGTACAAAATATCCAAAGATAAATATAATGATCTTATTCATATGTGCAACTCGGGAGTAATTATATCCGAACATACCAATTATTTTAAATCTTTACCATTTCACAATGATATTGGTGTAAATAACAACGATAGTGTTACAGATGATGAATAGATATTTTATTCTTTTTCTTTCATTAAAATTTCAGTTTTTCAGCTTAAGATGATAAGATAAAATATTGATTTTGACTTTTTTTTTTATTACAATTGTTACAATTAGAACTATATACTTATAATGATTAGAACAGAGCATGAAACATGCAGTAATTTATTATATGGAAATTATAAATATGTTATTAGAGATCCTAAAAAAAAGTTTCGTTAGTATTTTTATTATTTTTGATACGATTGTTTTTTTTTAAGTAAATATTACTTTTATTAATTATTTTTAATTAGCAAGTCTAGCGTCCTTTGATAAAAAGTATATTTAATTGTATACTATTATTTTAAATTAATAATTCATTTAACTATGATAACTGTGATTTAGATTATGCCTATTTTTCCTGATAATGAGACTGATTAACATTATTGATATTTAAAATTAAGCATTTAGTTATTTTTATAAAGAAGTTTAATTTTTTTTTTCGTTCGATTGTTTATTATTTTTTCTCGTTATGTTATTACCAGAATATATTTGCCTTTTTTGTAATTAAATAATAAAGATTTAATGTCATATATTTCGTTTAATTTAACTTAGTTATGACATACGACATCATATTTCATGTGAAATTCCATAGAACAAGGAAATATATACACATCCGTCGTAGTATTCTCCATAGAACAACGTCGGAAAATCACAACAAATGGAGAAGTTACGTAGTACAATGTCGGATTTTTACATACGGAACCTTTTTTTTAAATGTGACAATTAATTCAATTAATTCCTATGCTCTTATAGCCTTGAGTAAGAAACAAAAAGCTATCATAAAACATTTTTTCGATTGATTGATTAGTTGAAAAGCAGTGCTGAAAAATGTGAATCGCAAACTTTAAACTGCGCTCCTGTAAAGTAGACATTTTGCAGATCCGACTTTGTTCTAGGGGAGTGTCGAATTCCTCGCAACACTCCCCGTGATAAATACGATAGAAGATCCACAGCGAGCTGACATCTCTACGTAAGGCAAGAGTATCATGCTGGCGGGAGAGATACTGGTTATCGAAGATTTGAGTCTCTCTTCGTTGTATACAATCAAATGGAATGAGCTGATATTGCGGGGCTCCGGCCCAAAGGTGAGCAGTACTCCATGTGCGGTCGGACTTAGCGCTTTTTTTTTTTTTTTATACCACGATGGTGGCAAAAAAGCATGCGGCTTGCAACACCAGGATCACTGCATCACATGCACACATCACATTCCACAATCTGAGGGTCCGTGGGAGGAAATTCCTCTGAAACCGAACTGTACGGGACCATTTGGGCTCCAATGTGTGAGCGTGAACTCCCTGTCGATGGCGAGCGGTGCGGTGATAGAAGGTGGCCGTGGGCATCATGTCAAACAATTCCTCGGAACACAACAATTTGTAAAGTTGCAGCCAATGGGCTGGTGTGAAGTACTGCTTCGCCCTGCCGATCACACCTAGCTTTTGTGACGCTAATTTAGCCTTCGCTTCCAAGTGATCGCGAAACTGAACGTTACTCGATATGTCGACGCCCAGTATTCCAATGCTAGCTGTAGCTATGAGGGGAGTATTCTGGAATCGAGGAGACAAGACAAAAGCTGTTCTTTTAGCGAGAAAATTGTGTTTTTTTAGGGTTGAATTGGACTAAATTTAGTCGGCCCCATTCCGAAACTTAGCATAAGCACGACTCGATTTCTGACACAAGTTTGTTCCGGTACTCGTTGACTTGTTCACGTGAAATATTGACGCGGCTAGTGTATAGTGCGTCACCGGTGCTATCTGCATAGCAATTAATGCTATCGGTTAGAAGCATGTCATTTATGTGCAAGGGAAACAGAGTGGGTCATAGAATAGCCTTGTGGAACGCCAGCATTGATTGATACACATGAGGTCCGAGCATGGACCGTCGACTACGACTTAATGCTCCGGTCTGTCAAAAAGCTGGCGATCTAGTCGCAAAGTTTCACAGGTACCCCAAAAGCAGGAAGATTGGAAAGAAGAGCTTTGTGCCAAACCCGATCAAAGGCTTTCGCTTTATCCAGACTAACTGCCAACGCCTTCCCCTTTAATTTAACAGCTTCCGCCCATCGATGCATTAGGTAAGTTAAGAGGTCACCAGCAGAGCAACCCAACAGCAGAGAAACAGCACTGACGATCGCTGAGCAGCTGGTATTCCTCTATTTACCGCAGGAGCTGGCTGTTGATTTCCAGTTCCTTGAGACGATGCCAATAGAGTAGGGATTACCGGAAAAGATGGGTTAAGACAGGTGTCAACTCGGGAGCACATCTTCGTAGCACAATTGGTGCGATTCTATCAGGCCAACTCAACTTATGAATATCCAAGGCCATCCAGAAGTGCTTTGCACACGGAACTCTGCCGGTTCTTTATGTCCGGCTTTATGTAGTTCCCTGGTCATTCAAAGTCTAGTTGGATGCAAAAAGACAGCCCAGAAGAACGGCCTTATTTTTTGCATCGTGCCAACGAGTCCGGCGCAAAGATCGTAGGGATGGCAGACCGAAATTTACGAGGACAGCCTTGGCCAGAGAGACCGGAATGCACGAGTTCCAAAAGGAAGGCGGACTAGCCGTTCGCCAATTTTGCCAATTTGCTCTGACTTTGCTTTGGCAATAACACTTTTGAGAGACTTGGTTGGTATTTGACGCTGGTATTTATGTCCTAAGATGTCACCGCTTTGATGATCGGATCAACGTCAAATTGGGTTTCTTGTAAAATGTAATTATAAGTAGGTTTAATTATAATTATATTTCAATGTTAAATAATAAATTAATTATAAGATATTATTTAAAATTAAAAAAAAAAACTCTTCGGGAATATTTGAAATTTACTAATTTTATTGGTGCATAATTTATCTCAAGCGCCTCTATCTAGTATTGTATCTGTCTTTGGTGACAGCAAAAGTATTGTAAGCGCCAAAAAACCTTTATAGCCCCATTTTAATTATATTTTTTTGTCATTATAATTTAAATCATAAATAAATATGGCTATATAGTAAATTTCAAATCGATTGCACAATTATTAGTAGAAATAATCAAAAAAAACCTTCTCCTGTAAAATTTGGTTTTTGTCGCTTACGCTAAGTCGGCGGTAATGGCTCGATCTACTAAATATAAACAAGACTCAATGCACCACCCTCTTTGTCTAGCAATATCCAAAACCAAAAACAATGTCTCACAATGTCGTTCAAATTGACTAGCTATAACTATTCAAATTACGCATTAAGGGTTTGTAAGAATTACATCAAGAGCCGTGTCCCTTTTTTTTTAAAAAACATCGTTGTCATTTTATTTAACCAGAAGATTTTCGTTACATCATTAACAATTTAAATTCTAAGAGAAAATGTGTACGGCATCTATGTAAACATTTAGTTAAAAGCTTGGAACAAAACTTGATTATGGCCTAAAAAAAAAACTACTAGACATCTTATTTGTTATAAATGCTCTATTAAAATAACACATGGTCGAAAAATACAGGAAAGACCTTACCAAAACATCCATATGTTGTATCAACGATACAATCTATAGCGATAACCTGTACCAACGACTGTATTGACGCAGCAGAGCAGCTGATGATCGTAAGGTGCGCTGCTGGCAGTCTATGCGCTGCAGTTACCCGCGAGGAGCGCTGGTCGTCACCGATGCGCAGCCAATGTCCATAAGGTGCGCTGCTCGCTGTGTCGCCGCTGTGTCAACTTCAATGGCCAGTTTAGTGGCTCACAAACATGAAAAAATAAAATGTATTAGAAATAAAAAAATCATGGCACAATATTATAAAGCAATGTTCTAATTTAATTTCATTCGTCCTCTTTACAACTCTCAAGGTTATAAGCACTATGCACTACGTAACTATCCAAAAGGTTGTTGCACATTTTATTACATTAGACACTAGACAGTCTATCAATAAGTCGATCTGTATTTACGCGAGAGAATAACAGATGGCACTTTTACAAAAAAACGTAATTTTTACGGTATTAATTATGAATTGTGTGAACTATTCTTATTTAAAATAAGATCCTTTCTTAATTTTATTTCTTAAACCTTACAAAATAACTTATCAGTTACTCATAAAAAAAAGAACCAATAAACCATCCGTTTCATAAAAAGGTACGTCATACTACTATAAAACAATTTCACGGGATATCAAAATTATAATGTAAGTAGTCTCTAAACTATTAATGATATTTTGGCTCCATCGCAGAACGTTATTCAAAAACAACTATAATTACAACTAAAAAGTCACTATCCCCATAAGTAAATTCTTTAGTTTTTTTCACAGATAGGTCCTACTAAAAAAAATATTTGGAACACAGATTTTATAATGAAATATGAACGTTATAGCCGTTTTTAATCATTAACGAGATGTAAAAGTCTTTTGCTAATGATCAATTCATCGGTATCCGCACAAAGGGGTAAAAACACATTCGAATCATCAGTACTTGAAAAATTAACACAGATATTTTTAAAATTGTATCAAGTATGACCCTCAATTTTATAATAGAACTGCTTTGACAAATATAACAATAAAAATGTACATGGAGGTACATGAAAAATTTTATCAACGACAATGTACTTGTGAGCTTAAAAAATTTGTTAGCTACCCTTCCGATAGAGAATATTCCGGAATATATAAAAGGAAAACTACTCGCCCTGTATTTTAGCTTGCTCATTAGGCTCTTTTTTAAGTAAAAGGAATAGGATACTTGTGACAGCTAAGGTAATGTTGACTCTCAAATTTCACAAGCCATCAAAAACGAAGAAATAAAATTAAAACCGCTCACCATATGTTTTAGTTGATCCGTTACGCTCAATACTTTTCGCATAAATAGAATACGATACGCACGACAGGTACGAAAAAGCTATACCTCTCAACGGCTTACAGCGTGCAATTATTAAAGTGCAGGAGTCTTCTTGCTGTTGTTCAGGCGTGGAACTATCAGTTATGGAGCACCACCACAGCTTGGCGACGTTTTATTGCTTCGATCGATGACACTAAATTTCGTTGCCTGAGCTCCGGCTCATTTGCCACTCTCAAGTTGATAAGAGTACCCGCGGTGGTCTCTACGATAGCGACTATCAGCCGTCTTCCTTTAAGGATAGTCCGCTCCATTTTGGCTTTGTCAGGGTGAAACTCGGGAAGTTCACGTGATGCTAAGCACGTTTTGGATTGTTCAACGCTTCAACCAGCGCCTCCATTATCGTATTCTGCATCTCAAAGAATTATCTTCGTTATTCTCGTCCTGAACCTCGTTCAACGCTGTTGTTCGGTTACCACTTCTGATATAGGGTTAGGATGGCCGACATGATATGTTCTACGTAGGTAATAAAACAACTCTTGGATTCACACTTTGTTTAATAAAACACAGTAGTTCACTTCTAATAACTTTTACTAAATGTCACGCTTTTGGACAGAGTAACGATATCACAAATTCACTATGTAACGTAGCCACGGTACCGCAAGTACACCGGGCGAACACTGACACTCGAATCATCTGTCTAGTGGGCGTGAACCTTCTTTATATGGATTGTCTGTTAATTACTTATTTGTCACAAACACCACCTGCATTATGCAGGTGTTGTTTTTCAATTATTAATTAGGTCAGGCGCCGTCACATACACACACACACACACACCCGCACACAACACACAAACTCACACACATACACACACAATTAAATTCAAGTTAACTGTTAAGGTTTAAGTTTAATTTTACATTTTGTTTTACTTATTTTTTCTTTTACTATCTTTTCTGTTATGTCGCCTTAGAGAAGAGCGTTGCCTCCTGTCACAGGTATTTGTTTACTTTATAGGAGTGCATCAACAACAAATGGTACCTAGTTTAAGGAAAGATCTTAATATAATAATATTATTATTATTATTATTATTTCGAATTATTTTGTCTCGACTCTTTGTCGGTTTATTTATTTGGGTACGGGCATTTGCCAAGTATCCTAAATCATATTGTGAATGAAGTATGTATATGAAGTGATAATTATTATATGAATTTTCATAGTGATGTTATGATGTAATTGATGATGATCTTGGGTTGAGAAATCGGCGTACTATTGAACAAGTATCCAAGTATCAATAACTATTGATTTTTGCATGGGAATGTATTTGTTTTGGTGTAAATCGAGTATGTTAGCTACCTCAGAAATAAGCTTGAGAGTGTCTTAAGTCAACTAGAGACATTCGAATCGAATCGCGTTAAAAGAGGGCTAATAAACGCCCTGGGTTCAGTGATAAAAAGCGTTACTGGCAATTTTGATTACACAGATGCCTTACACTATAACGAGGCCCTTAAGTCCCTTCAAGATAATCAAGATAATCAAATTAATTTAGTAAATGAATTTAATAATCACATTAGCCTTTCTAAAAATTGGACCGTTCAATATTCAAAAATTATTGATAATTTATTAGAAAATCAGCGTAAAATGATGAATTATGATGATAATTAATAAAATTAATGTGAAAGATTTATTGCATGAAACAGATTTAATAAAATACGCGCACCTCGCGCAGATACTAGTAATTTTAAGCGATAACGTAGATTTAATTTCTCACGAAATATATAAATTACAGAATATTTTAGCTTTTAGCAAAACTTCCACCCTTCATCATTCTGTTTTAAGCACGTATACAATACGTATTATGTTAAGCAAGCTGAAGTCGTTATATGGCGACGATAAGATTATAGATTTAGATATTAGAGAATATTTCGAGATAATTAAAATAGGATCTTATTATATAGATAATGATGTAGTTTTAGTATTTAGATTTCCAATAGTAAAATCAATCGTTTATGATTTATATAAATTATCTATTATTCCAAATAAGTTCCACGAAATTCTCTTTCCCATTTACCCATTCCTTGCTCTCCATGAGACAGAATTCAAGTAGGTACATAGAGGCAGAATGCCCGAAGACCAGTCAGTGGTATATATGTGAAGAAAAGCAGACCCCTTTTAGCCAGTCATCAGAAGATTGTATCCAGCATCTTATTATAAATCAGCAGCGAAGCCCCAGTTGTAAGGCCGTAACGGTAAAACTAGATAAACCGGCGTTTGAAGAACTGGATGAGAAACATTATACCATTACTTTCCCTACTCCGACGAAAGTTCATCTCTTCTGTGAACAGCATCTATATGAAACATTTCAAGGCAGCTATTTAGCTATCATCCCACAGCAATGTTACCTGGAAACGCAGCAATTTACCATATCTAATAATAATGGCCGTTTGAAAGGACAAGCCTTGAAAATAATGAACCTGCCAAATCTCACTGCTACCGTTCCTGATCAATCAACAGCCATTACACTTAACTCTGTAGACTTACGCAATCTACATGATATTAGTACGAAAATCTCGATGCAGCATCCCCTGACACTACACTAAGAAAATTATTACAGCTTATACCACACTACAATCCCTGTGTATGTGGCTCTATTCAGTGCATGTGCACTTGCTAGCTGTCTATATTATTGGAAGGTGCGTTCAGGAAAATTAAATATTACATCAGAGAATTTAAATGAAGATAGCGGAATAGAAATGCAAGATGATACGAGAGTTAATTATCGTCATCCTCCGGTGCAGTTCACCACGTCTGTCTTCAACAGTCGCCGTTCTTCGGGGGGAGGAGTTATGCAGCCCTAATACTATAATAGCTCAGTGTGCCCCCAACCTTTTAACATAGAAATATTACACAGTCCTAATATGTATTATAATAACCAAGTGTGTCCCCAACTTTACAACATAGTAACTGTAAGCGTAAATGCAATAGCAGCACAACGTGCATCGGCCAGGTTCACGAGACGCACCGTCAGCATTTTACCCCATCATGGCCCCTTTGCCTGAACGCGTTCCCACACATTTTATTCTCACATCGATCAGGATTGTCGCATTTAGAATTAGTTTAAAACATAAGTTTGTAATAAGTTTAAATAAATTTTTACTTCTAAAAATGGTTTTTTTTAGCACTCCTGGCTGCAACCAACGTTTCTAGTATAAAAACAGACAACAGATCAAGATTACACAATACATAACTTATAATATATAACTTAGTTACAATCTGACGCCCAATTACGTCTGTACACAACATTTTACAATGACTCAGACCAAAGTTAAGATCCCCTAGTAAGTATAGAACAATACTTGTTTCAGGTGATCTCGCTCTTCCATATATCTATTTAACATATTCACAATAATTATATAACAAGATACTTAAATTTAGTTTATAATACTTTTATTTGTATGTATGTGTGAGTGAAGGTGTGCGTGCATGTGTGTGAGCGATTTTATATATGCGACATACTTGATTATGTATGGTTAATTATACTGCTTACTACTACTACTTATAATATCGACGTCTATTGCTATTATAGGATGTTGTTAGGTTATGTTTTTTTCTATGCCCGAAAGAGAGGCTGTACAGTACAGATAGTGTAACTGCGTAGTTATTGGGTTTCTAACAGTTGTTACTTGTCTACTACTACTACATTATGTCAATAATATGGTACTCAGGTTGGACTCGGTACCAATTCAATATTCATCCTCCTGCACAGTTTCTAGATGATTTGTTATTAGTTGATAATGGCGATTAAAGCATTGAAATGATTTTTCTGTTTAATTTCACATAATTAATCTTTAATCTCGACATAACCGATCTCCATACAAAAGTGTTCCTAACTAGCTTCCTTCGAGTTTATAGAGAATTATTCAAGTCATTATGGGTTTTCATGGATATGACGCGATATTTGGCGTATACATTGGTTCTGTCCATTTCAGGCATTTTTTTGTATGGCGAATGGGCAATCCCCTTTAAAAAAAAATTCCACATTTACTTGTAATCGGGGAACGAAAATAGTAAGATTATGTGCCTTAGCTGTAATAGTTTATTTATAAAAAAATATAAATCAGGAGATCGCGTAACTCTAAAAACAGGTACGGTACGCTAGCCGCGGTTTGTTTGATCACAAAGGTAGGTTAAAAATATTTTTAAGCTACCCTTGTGATCAAACAATAAATATCCAATGAGTTCTGTGCCATAGCTGTAATGGTATATTTATTTTTATATTTATTAATTTAAACAAAGGGAGGGTAGGTTAAAAATATTTATAAACCAACAGAATTTAATGACAAAGAGGAAAGGACGGCAACGCGTGTAGGTATGTATGATGTAACAATCATGAGGATATCCATGGGCGGTAGTCAAGAAATAAATATCCTTTCTCTGTTTGTCCGTTTGCCTCTCTATAAAAAAATCTTCTATAAAAAAACCGAGCTACTTGCCGTATATTCCCAACGTGGTCAAACACTACTCCATTGCCAAGATAGTCGAATGTTGCTAGGACTGTTCTCGGTCTCGGGCGTCCACACTCATCAGGCTCACCATTGCTGTAAACAACTATTCGTTGTTGACTATACAGTTCTGTAAAAAAAAACATGGCATGGTTTTTACAGCCTTGGGTGCAGCGCCAGGGGAGGGAACTCTCTCTCTCTCTCTCTCTCATCACCTAATATCGACGTGAATTGACAGCAATGTAAACTGTCGTAACGTTTGGTTCGGTTTGTGAGAGCTACGGTTGGCCCAAACCCCCACCCCTCCTTATTTTATGGTAGCATTGCCAATTTTAGTATTACCCCAGCAGGGTACTGGCATCTCTGGTGCTAGAATATTCCTCCCTGGACCTCCAAGTACAAGCTTTGTGCTTGGTCCTGGAAGCCTAGGCTGCCCCGCCTAGGCAACGCTGTGCTCTATTACTAAGGCTAGAGCCAAAACTAACTTCCACTGAGATATCCATAGATTTATGAATCATCATGAATTATAAACGCAGATATCTTCTCCGAGTGATAGTTACCTACCCGGGTTATAAACTAGTTAAAACAGTCGTTTTCTCCGCGAACTAGAGTGTGCGCTTACGTCAGGGAGAATATCTGCTTTCGCCGCCTTAGCAATCTTGATGACCTATCTATTCTTTGTCTGCGTGTAGATGATCATCCCCGCATCTACGCCTGCCTATCCCATAGCGCGAATGCCGAAAGTAAGTGACCCATGGAGCACATTGTAATAGCAACTGATTCCACATTGAAACTGATCCCTTCCGCAGAGGTCGTGATACTTGGTGATTGTAACACCCAACATGCTAAATGGCTTGGTTTATGTGCCTCCGATCAAGCGGGAAGGCCTTGGTTTGTGGTCTCCTCGCCAACTCCAATCCCAGATGTAGAAGATCACTCACCCTCTTTGCTGGTCCTTTTGTTGACTTCGCATCCGCTCAAATATATAGTCTATGTTGAAGCTCCTCTTGACTCTTCAGACCATTGTCTGATTAGGAGTTTGGTGCCCATCACACGCCCTATATGACTACCTTTTTTTTAGCTGTCGCACTACGGACCAGCAGATTACGACGGAATGCATCTCTTTTTTGCTTCCTACCCATGGGGCCCAGGTTGATGGGGCCGCCGGATGACCTTGACATAATTGCTGCCTCTATCACTGATGTTGTGCTACAGGGAATGGAATTGTATATGCCATTTTCTATGGTGCCACTTGGTGGCAATTCGCAGCCGTGGTTCGGTCGTTCCTGCAGGCTGGCGCTACGCCTTAAGCAGAAATGTTACCGTGTTTGGGCTAATGAATCATTTTGTCAGGATGTCAATACTAGCGAACTCAAAAAATAGAACAATTAGGCTTCTAGGTCCTTTCAAAGAGTGATTTCGTAAGGCAGAAAATTAGAGCATATCGGCAGAATTGTCAAGAGATCAGATTTTGTTTCCTTCGGTAACACGTGCGTTCTTGACGCTTACCAAGGCTTAGGAAATTTAATTCTGTTATCCCCTTCCTTCTTTGCACTGATATTATGACTCGTTGACCCACGACGAAAAATAATAGGCTCATCTTCTAGGCTTTCTTTTCGCGTCCAACTCGACACTGGATGTACAAGGAACCCCACCTTTTAATATCTCTCGGTGCAACTACTAATTGCAGGATATCAAGTTCTCAGAATCTCTTCGTTTTGAGAACACGCCCATAAAGGCTACAGCTAGAATACTTTGCGTTAACATATCAAGCGATGTTCACTTCCACGGTTATTTGCAGGCGCAAGCTAAATTAGCAGCGCAAAAGCGTTATGTACTGAAAAGGGCGAAGGCATACTTCACGCCGGCCCACGGAATGAAACTGTATAAAGCCCAGGTTAGACCCGACATGGAGTACTGTTGTCATCTCTAGGCAGGCCCACTTCCATACCAACTTATATTATTTGACCATTTCTAACGTCGCGCAACTCGATTCGTCGACAACCAAATTCTTTCCAGCAAACTATAATACACTTGTCCTACTGAGAGATACTAGTTCACTGTGCATCTTCTACTATATTTCCCATGGTGAGTGCTCAGAGAAATTGTTCGGACTGCCTGGACCTCCAGCTAAATTCCCCTACATATCGAATTTGCGTCAAAATTCAAATTTCCACCGACACTACCTATAATATAGATGTTCCGAAGGAATTAGATGCCGCCCTCGGTATTTCCAAAGTGATATGACTTAGGCATCTTCATGAAAAGAGCCTACACTCATCTTGAAGGTAGGGAATGCCACTGCAAAACTTCTTGTGTTGCAAATGTCTGTGGGCATCGGAAACCACTTTCATCTCGGTGACTCGAATGCTCGTTTGCTCCCTGTACTATAAAAATCTTGGTGGACGTCTTTTTAACATTTTCAGACATTCTCTTCGTTATAAGAAATTTGAAAATGTACATGAGGCTCCAGCCACCTTAATAAAACACTTCATTTGGAGATAAAAATAAAAAATATTCTCACAAAATCTGAATACCTTTTATATGAACGTCTACAGTTACGAAAATGGATCCGACTGCTCGTATGCCCGCCTACGATCCATTTTATATACAGGGTATTTTTTCTATTTGTGCTCAAAATTTTTATAACCTTCTAGATATATATAATGACACATAAAATATAGTATTTAAAATTACGCATACTCTTCTTTCATCTAAAGTTACCTTCATAAGCAATCAGCAGCAGGTAATATGTCTACCACATCCTCGCGTCAATGTCTTGTACGGTAGACATCGAGAATCGATTGTGTTAAGTCACGATCCTTACATATTTATCCTGCTTCCACCATTGAGTTATATGTACAACTCAATGGCTTCCACATTTATTTTTGTTTCCAAATGTTACATAATATAGGTTTTCAATATACTCTATTATCTATTCTACCTTACCTTGTGGTTCGTAAGAATCGAGGGCAACTAGTCTGTTTCTGTAAAACCATTTGCCTTTTGTACTTTGTTCAATATCGGCTACTCTTTCTCCGGTATCATAAAGTAGCATTTTTCTTTCATTTTTTTTGAACCAATCGAATTCAGGATGTGCAGGGTGCATACGGTAAACGTTCATCTGTTTAGATAAATAAAGCGTTAGTACTTCTTGCTACTTGCCTACTTATATAAAATCAAATTGTTACTAATAAGTAGTATGTCGCGGTTTCAATCGAGCAAGTTTATATTAATTTATACCCAATGCCTATTTTCAAAATACTAACTGTGCCTACCTAAGTATAGCAGATTTGAACTTCATCAGCCCATCAGTTTCAGTTTTGCGTTAATAGACCAGTCTGTCATCAGCCAGCCCATACCTGACTATTAAATATATTTCATACCCATAGGAAAAACTGTAAACACAATAAACAACTTCCACAAGTTACAGTCAATCGCAGATGCTCATAAGGCACTAAAACTCCAAACGTGTAAGAACATCTTGCACACCTTTCGGCGACAAAATTATAAACTGTTAAAGACAACAACTACACGAGGATGCTGTACACAATAACGAAACTGCCGAAATAATAGCACTCAGGATGCCAGGAAAGGGAATCAGAAGGAAAAAAGGAACTTTATCTAATATCTTTAAACGAGCAATTCTTGTATATTTATATATATATATATATATATATATATATATATGTGTGTGTAATCAGGATCTCGGAAACGGCTCCAATGATTTTCATGAAAGTTACAGATTAGGGGTTTTTCGGCTCAAGGAATCGATTTATCAAGGTCCCAGGTTCGAGATCAGCGCCATCTATGTTATATTATATATAATTATGGTTTTTTTACTCCTCAATAGATGGCGGAATTCCTCGTATTTTATTTTTTATCCGAGCGAAGCTCGGTCAACTAGGTACTATACTATAAAGTAGTCAGCATACAAGGAAAGCGGAATTTGTAACCCTTGGCAGGAAGAATCACACAATATTCTCGTGCGACTCCATCTGATAAACCATATTGTAATTACAGCAAAATCCGATCCGATCCGATGTTTCTTTTTTAAAGGATAAGGGGCAAATGAGGAGATCATAATGCAAATGAGAACTCGAAGCTTTGTAGGCGGACAACAACTGAAAATTGCGTCACTTTACGTCATTTGAGAGATAGATATGTGGGCGCATCGGCGCAATTCAATTGAAAAAAAAGAATGCAGCATGGCGTTATCTCTTTCAAAATGTGCTACTCCAGGGTCAAAGGGGCACCTAGATGTGGTGAGACAACATGGATCGTCGATCATAAACAAGAGCAAGGACAATATTAACAACTTTTCAGAGATAAGCATAAGAACAAAGTGCGTACAATGGCTTAAGTACTGGTTAATAGACCAAAAGGAGATGTCATAACTTCTGATAGGTGACGAACCCTTTATGTCAAATACCACTTTGGCACAATTGTTGCCTAAGGAAGTAAAATTGCTTCACAACAGCAAACCTATTTGAATTGATTATTGATAATTAGTCCCTACCATACGCTCACCTTGCACTCATCGAAATGCCATAGACGCGGCTTTCCCTTTACAAACGGAGTATGACAATGTCTCCACATTCATCACTGTAATTCGATTCCTGCGATGCAATGGGCATACTAAATAGCCTATAGTAGGTTCGGGAATTGAAAAATCCGAGTCCAATATGCTTTTCTTGGTGCACACGCTCGAAAAAAAGAGCCCATGAAGCGCTAGGAATATGGTTCGGGTTTCAACTTTTCGATTTTGACTATCCACGAGTAAGTGTCTAACAAGAATGTTGTTATCATCCACATTAGAAACATCATAATGGCAATACACTAAAGGATCCCTCACGTGGTGATGACAGTCTCGAAGCTCACCAAAAATTGCATTTATTAGATACACAAAGGTTCAGAATGATGCCATAATTTAATGGGGAATAATAAAACGACCGAATAAAAAATAATTTAGCGACTGATGATGCGATACTGTATTAATAACTCGAGCGGTAAGAAAATAAGTAAGCGATCCTTACCATCTAGATAACCATCGAAATACCCTTATAAAATTTCAACCCCATCGGTTCAGCCGTTTAGAAGTTGATATTCTGACAGCAGCGCCACCTACCGGATCCAATTGTATTTTTTTACCATACAGGTAACCATCGAAATACCCATATAAAATTTCAACCCAAACGGTTCAGCCGTTTAGAAGTTTACCCGTTTTCCCATGGGAATGAAACATTTTCCCAAGGTAGTGCTACACAATAGCCGAATTGGGCCGGCACGACCGGGCAAGTACCTCTCGCTTACACGAGAACTGCGTAAAGTGACAGCTGTGTTGACGCGTTTCGTGCGGTGTGTAAGTAGCCGGTGGCCCGGTAGTGAAGGCGGGAGGAGAAATTTCCATCGTATGGAACAGTTATATCGGTTTTCGACTTTCCAAGAAGACCAAGAACACCCTTGACTGAATCGGTCTAGAATCATTTATTATTATTATTATTAAGTACCTGGTTGACCGAGCTTCGCTCGGATAAAAAATAAAAAGACGGAATTCCGCCATCTATTGAGGAGTAAAAAAACCATAATTATATATAATATAATATAGATGGCGCTGATATTATATATTATTATATCTTGAGAACCGAGCTTTTCTCGAACCTGGGACCTTGATAAATCGATTCCTTAAGCCGAAAAACCCCTAATCTGTAACTTTCATGAAAATCGTTGGAGCCGTTTCCGAGATCCTCATTACCTACACATATATAAATATACAAGAATTGCTCGTTTAAAGTTATTAGATATTATTGAAATAGTTTTTTCATAAGCATATTTTAAAAAATGTGTGCTCACACACTGTGTGTGTACACTGCTCATAATAGTATTTTTCAAATACGTTTTTATATTCAAAACACTTCATTTAAGATAACATGCAGCTCAGTATATTTAAATAGTTTACCAAATTTTGAATAAAATTCAGGACGTAATGTTGACAGTCAAACAATTATTAGGTCGCTCAAATATTATGAAGTTATAATAATAAGATAAAATAAGTATAATGTTCATTGTTCATGTAAAAAAATATCGATATTTTTTTTCGACATAATATATCGTATCGTTATATCGATACTTTGCGATATATCGATATTTTCGATATATCGTAATTTGTTTTTTTTTATGGTATAGGGGGCAAACGAGCAGTCGGAGCTATTTTCAAGAGTAACGACGCCCACAGACATCCGCATAGAGGCTATACAGATGCGCTGCCCTCCTTTCTCCTCCCACCTCCAAAGGCCACTTACATACCGTCACTTTAAGTCAGTCTCGTGTAAGCGACAGGTACCTCCCCGGTCGTGCCGGCCAAATTAGGCTACATGCAAGTATGTAGTGTGACACTATCAGTTAAACTTACCGCGTCCGTGTCGTACAACTATTAGGTAATAATTATTTTGCACTGAAAACAAAGCGAGTAACAACACGTCGAAAGCGCGAAGCGAGCTGCCACAGAGCCACAGAGTACAGACACAGATTGTACTTAATACATTGATACAGATTATAAGAAAATATTTAGTATTTTTGTCGTTGCGTTCCGTTATTGCGAAAGCTAGTGTTTCAATAACTCCGGGTACATTTTATTTTTACTCAATCGTAAATCAAGAAATTAATATAAAAAAGGATTGGAATGTGATTTTAATTTCATCCGATATTTCGTATATCGGATGAAATATATCGATATACCTATATATCGATACTAAGTGATTCGATAATATCGGGTTGTAGCGATATATCGCGTACATATTATATCGATATTTTATGAAATATCGAATTCTGTACGCTAAATTCATTATTTTTGAAACCTCAAACTTTAATTTACAGTCACTCGTTTAAATATTACCCTAATTTAATCAATCTGGCGAGAGCAGTGTCGGATTCTGGCGTAATAAATAATAACATTAAAATTGCCATGAAATATTGCAACGACAATGTCCGATATCCTCATTCAACTGTTGTAGTGGACTCAAGTAATATAATAAGAATCTAATCTAATTACTTACACAATCTTAATAACAGTTATGTCAAAAAATAAACTATTATTTTGTATTTAAAAATTAAAAAAGAAAAGTGTTGCAGAAGGTACCGGCTTATTGCCCGTATGTGTGTAGAATTTCTCAATAAAATAATTAGTTATTATTGTCATGTAACATACCTGCCGCAACACGTTTTCAGCTGGCAGAATTGTCCAACCTTTCTGAATAAAGGTGCGGTCCGACAGAGCATATTTTATAATACCTTTAGTGTCGTTCGTCTAAAATAATAGTAACAAAAAGTTATATAAATAGGGAAAAAAATGAAAATGAAAACACTTTGAAAGAAAGAAAGAAAGAAAAGTTTTTTATTCAAAATAGAATTATAGAAATTACTTTTTGAACGTCAACAATTAAATCTACTATCACTATCACAACTTTACAGCAAGCAACACACACTAGTATCAATATTATTACATAAATGAAATGAAAATGTTTTTATTCAAAATAGAATTAATTGTACATTTTACTTTTTGAACGTCAACAGTTATAACTACCACCGGTTCTGTCCTGAGGAGAACCAGCGAAACAAAATCAGCGGGCCTCATGAGGAGTGATATTGAGTAGCAGCGATCGCCCTGAGCAGTTGTAGAAAATCGCCGTTAATAGTAGCAGTGATTTATTCACTCTTTAAATCACTCTTTACTTTAGCGCCGCGCCTAGCGGTGATCACGATATTTCATATCGCATTTTGAAGGTCACTTTTCTATATCCTTATTTCCTTTACTGTAAACATGTATCTTTTCTAACAAGTCTTATACCTATCTATTTTAACAACATTAAATTGTGATATAAGAAGGCCAAAACAAACATTTTCAATGCTTCTAAACATCAAGTCCCAAATAGCCAGTTTGTTATTAAACTATAGGTAAACACCAACTTAAAAAAATACTTTTAACATGAAGAAATAGGTAAGTACTAAAAGTTTTTGATTTATTATTACTTTATAGAAAATATATTAAATACACTAATATTATTACGTAATTACTATTTAAATAAAAACCAAAATAATATAGTTCGTCTCGCTCTCCGGCGGCGAGTGCACAATTTGCTACCGTCTCCGTGTTTTTTAAGTGTTAAAAATATAATATGGCACAAAAAGGCCTTGAAAGTATCATACGTGACCTTCAAAAGACATTAGTTACTTTGGCTCAAAAAGTAAATAGCTTAGAAATAAAAGTTAATGAGCAAAATGTGTTAATTAATAATCAAATTGAAGTGATTTCAAAGTTAAAATGCTTTCCGAATTCGTCGCGTGTCGTCCAATCGCCGAAAGTAGCCGAGCCGGTGACCATCGAG
>LUGF01047875.1:44270-58748 GCA_001625245.1 Calycopis cecrops
CGAAAGAATGAACATTTGAATTTGAAATTTGCGCGACAGTTAAATTTTAAGGAAGCTGCTGATTGGTCGATTTTAAATGTGGACAATCTTCGGTGTTGCCAAGATGTCTGGACAGAGGCTATACGGATGCGCTGCCTTCCTTTCTCCTCCCACCTCCATGGGCCACCGGCTACTTACACACCGCACGAAACGCGACAGCACAGCTGTCACTTGACGCCGGTCTCGTGTAAGCGAGAGGTACCTCCCCGGTCGTGCCGGCCCAATTCGACTGCATTTTTTTACTTTTTTCGGACTTTTACAGTAATATATATACTAGAGTAGTTAACAGTTGTTTGTCGATAACAATTTGTTTATATTTGGTATCCTTATAGTTATACACATGTATGTTGGAGCACTTTAATTAAAATAAAGTTTTATAATCACGCAGGCAAAAATATAATTATGCTATAAATGGAGAATGTACCTATTTTATTTACTAGGGCGTAATATATGTCGTAATAGTATTATTTAATCTAAGTTCGAAGTACCGCACACGTGCAGTACAACCCCCTCCATGAGTCAGGCCACCTGTTGTTGACAGTCGCCTATAAAAGGGGCTGCTCGGTCGAGGGGCACAGGATCGGCCAGTTGATTGGAAGAGCTCGGAAACATCGGAATCATAGAAGACCAGTGCCAGTGTAGTGTTTTGTGCGTTCCAGTATCTGAGTGCGATTCCTTTTCCGCTCGGGCTCGCTTGAGAACGTAAACGCCGTCCTTTTCAGGACAGCGCCCCCTAGGGGCGTAAGCGCCGCAGCATTTTCGAGCAAAATCCCTTCTACGTCGCGACAGCCGTCCCTCTCAGGACGGTGCCCTTTTCAGGGCACAGCTGTTGCGGTACGTGTGCAGTGCCCTTTTCAGGGCGCACAACCATCTGCTGCGTACAGTAGGGGTCCTAGCGTATCCGCCTTAGTCGTGCGTCGTACTTTTTCGTCTGCTTCATTGGAAACAGGCGTGATAGACGCGGCGCCGCGCCGGCCTCGGAGGTGAAAAACCCAAAGGGCCGCGGACAACCACACCCGTTTGCTCCTCATCGGATGTGAAATCAACATGTTTGGTGAGTGAGTTTTTGTATTTGCTCCCATCAAGTCAGTCATCAGTGAAAAACCCAAAGGGCCGCGGACAACCACACCCGTTTGCTCCTCGTCGGATGTGAAATCAACATGTTTGGTGAGTGAGTTTTTGTATTTGCTCCCATCAAGTCGCAGACGAGCGACCGCGGGCACCTTAGGTCGGTCGGTTAGGTCGGTCTTACGTCAATAGAAGACGGATGGTAGAAATTAGGATCCGCTAATACGATACTACTAGGTATATTCAACAAACGTTTATCTACATTTACATTAGGAATTGCACTAGTAAGACACGGAACTACCAACGCGCTCACTTCTTTACAAAATTTACTATTCAATGGCTGTATCATGAATCTACATTTATCTGCAATATTTATTTTTATACTTCCTATACCCGATACAGTCATATCACTATTCGAAATACATTGCAATCCTAATTTTTTTAGCAGTCGCGTTCGTGATCAAAGTCACTTGACTACCAGAATCTAACAGAACGCGTACTATTAACGATTTATTAGTTTCCAAATTATAAATCCTAATGAGCGCAGTTGACAATAAAACATAATTATAATCTTTCGCGGGAACGGCGCTCATCGGCAGCAAAACTTGTTCGGAAGCAGAGCGATCCGCCGATCCGCCGCGAAGCGATGCGACAGGCGAGTGCGCCGCGCCGCTGCTCGATGACCATGCTGCATGGATGCGCTCGCGCGTACGATGTCTCGCTCAGAGTTTAATTGTACGAGCACCACCTTATCATTATATTCATTTCGCGATCTATGCAACAATACGTTATGTTTATACTTACAAAGATTGCATGGCTTATATCTACAATGAACTGCACGATGTCCCGGTTTCAAACAATTTATACATAATTTATTTTGCGATACTTTATTTTTATTATCCAAATTCATGGCTAGGAACTGCTTACATTCAAATAAAAGATGATTTTGTTTACACAACATACATGGCTTATATGAAATATCGGTATCTACCGTGGCTGCGTGTATTATACGTTGAGATTAACTAGGCTTAAAAGTTTCTAAAATATTTGCTCGACCACGTAAAAAATTATAAAATTCCTCCAACTTCGGTATTGTAGAAAATGAACCCTTATGTTCCTCCCACTTTCTATTTGTATTTATATCCAGCTTCGTCGTAGCTAAATGTATAACTATGGTATCCCAATGATCAACTGGCTGACCTAACGTTTTCAATGCGCGCAAATTTTTAGAAATATGGTCTATTAATGATCGTGAAGCCTTATCTGATTCTTTATTAATACATTCAAAACCAAATAATGATCGCATATGATTTGTAATTAACAAATTTTTATTATTATACCGCTCGCAAAGTAGTTCCCAAGCTACACAATAATTGTCCGAACAAAATTCTAGACTGTATAACCAAGGACGCACTACCTGCCAACGACGATCTTAAATAATGAAATTTATTTATAGTGTCGATACAATCACTATTACGTATTAGCGACTCATACGTATCGCGATACTCCAGCCACTGATTATAGTCTCCACTGAAGGTAGGTAGCTTAATAGTTGGGAGTCTGATATTGTTAAAACTAGCGTTTAAATTAATATTAGAACATTCTAAACTCGACGACTGCTTTACAAGAAACCGTTCTTTCTTTCCTTTATTTTAATTAATAGTTAGTTGTGCCTTTGACATTAACGAAAAGAAATGATTTTCAATATCTTCCCTTTCTTTAAATTGGTCACTCGAATTGTCACTCAAACTCTCTATTTCTTCATCAAAGGCAATCGAGCAACTATTTAATTTATCTAAGCGAATTTTTAATTCTGTTATTTGCTCCTCCTTTAATTTATCAAATGGCACAGCTAATACAGATTCTAAATATTTTTTAAATGTGGTTATCCTACCCTTAATCGAACTACGTTTTTTAATTAATAGAATTTCAGACATCATGCAATCGAAACAAAAATATGAGAGCTGGATTCGAAATCAGTTAAAATATTAATCAAATTAATTACCTGTTAACTTCAATCAGTTATTAATATCCTCTTTATTACGAAACCAAATTGTGACTCGGCATTTATAGTAAATAATTTAGCTAAAATCTCCTGAAATTTAGGGAAGACTCCAGTTTATTGCAAGAAAATAATATTTAACACAAAGAAAGATTAAACGTTACTACCTATATCGTTGTAAACTTTAAATCGACATAATATTACTACACTACTTTGTCTATTAACGAATAAATTAAATTATATTAAATTTTATTGATCAAAACGTAGGTAGACAGAAAATTTACGAAATTTGTACTTATTTTATGCAAATATTTAAATCACTATAATGAAATGAACTATAATAATATAATTATTTAATATACTAGCCAAAGAATAGTAACCCAGGATTTAAAAGGAAAAGTCAAATAGGAATAAATAAGGAACGGGCTCACCGTTAGCACGTGTTCTTCTCCAATATCTACAATTTTTGTTCCATTATACATTTACTACTTGATTATTTAATTATCTCTTGCTGTCTCCTTTTCTATTAATATATAAATATCCTGGTCTCGGCACCAATGTTTGGAATGAAACTCCTTGGACCCCTTTTACAAAGTTTATTGAGACAGTCTTACAAGATACATATAGTCTATACGAATTACGGAGGGCGAGTGTCCGCGACAAATCCCGTCGGCTCTCACACTCGCGGTACCGATAAACCGGTTTGCCCGACGTTGACGTTGATTAGGTGTATGTGCGTGAACACGTATCGCTAGCTACTCCCGGTTCCCGCCTTATGAAATGGTTTTGCTGACGTAATAGACCTCCGGTCGTGACGGCCCGATTCCGTTGCTACGTGGCACTACCTCTTCCTAAAATTCTTATGTTCTCATTGTATTATTATACCTCTAACATCTCGCTACATGACATTAATTGTAGTATTTTGTCTACCATATTTTTATACTATAATTATATCTTTACATATAATATGTAGAAATCTCGTGTCTACTGAACCGATTTTGTTGATATATTATATGGTTTGCAGGATTAATTTCATTCAACTTCAAAAATAGGCTAAATTTTATTTCAATTATCATAATATTTTTATTGTCACAACAACGCGTGGCCCGTTTAAATAGTATAAAATAAAATTCAATAAAGGCACGATGAATAATAGAAATATATAAACATAGATGAAAACCCGATTATTGACGCAGTCGGTAAATAGGCCATTGAAAAGTTACATTAATTACGGTTGCGTTTCTCACAGAACACAACTTTATTTTTTTAATATAGTATTAGTAGTAGTAGTAGTAGTAGTAGGGGGAGTCAATAGAAGCTTAACTTCAAGTTTGTGAGGTCGCCACTCTTGTCCTCGGGACGCCATCTTGGAAAACGGGATGCAAAGGGTTTTCATTATCTCGTAGACTAGAAATCCTACAATTTTTTTTTATCGAATATTAAACGTAGCAAATAAAATTGTCTACAGCTTTATTTCTATTAATTTTTTTATCGTCAAGTGGCCAATAAAAGTTACAAACAAAAATAAGTTAAAATTTTGTAACAATTTTCTTTCAGCGGTGTTTGGTTGTATAAGTTTCCTCTTTGTTTGTAGGGGTTCTCGATAATAGAAAATGCGTATTGCTTGCTTGATGACTTTATTGGAACAGGACATGAACAAAATCGTAACCACAGACAATATTAAAACCTGTCATAGACAAATTACACAGATTACACACAACATACCGCCCACCAAAGGACGACTAAGTCCTTTCCTACACAACAATAACAATACTTTACTTTTACAACATTTGCTCTATAGATTTAGAAAATTTAGAAACATTCATATAATGTATACATACATTCGTTTAGATTTAAGTAGAAAAGTATTTCGTTTAAATTATGACAGATTCACATGTTCATGAAAATATATGAATTAGAAGTTTAAGTTAAGTATTTAAATTCACAAACGCTTTTACCTAAGTTTACCTAAGTACAACAATTTAATAAACAGTACAATATTTTACACATCAGTTTCAATATTAATAGGCAATGGACATAGTTTATTTACCGTTCTTTGTACTACATTTTCCTTACTCTTAACACTGTAAACACGAGTTACACCATCGGCCCCTGGATGTTTGGCTACAATGCGCCCTAGTATCCATTTCCCAGGTGGCAGGTTATCAGATTTTATTAAAACTATATCGCCAATAGCAAACTCCTTATTTTTGCTCTGCCATTTAGCTCTCTGCTGTAATGTTGATAGATATTCATTCTGCCATCGGTGCCATAGATCGACCAGAAGTTTTTGCAGATATTGCCATCGAGATAAATGTGACACTTTCACATTTTGCAAATTAGGATTTGGTACGGTAACAGGAGCTTCCCCTATCAAAAAATGTCCGGGTGTTAATGGATTTATGTCATCGACATCTGAATAGTCTAGCGGTCTTAAAGGTCTTGAGTTTAAACAGGCTTCGATTTGACATAACAAGGTACTCAACTCTTCATAAGTCAAATTACTAGTAAGTATGCGCTTCATGTGGTGTTTCATAGACTTTACTCCGGCTTCCCACAAACCACCTACGTGAGGGCTATATGCTGGGACAAAGTGCCATTGCGTTCCATCTAGCGCAAGAGTCTGTGCAACATCTCCTTCAAACTCGAGTCCAGCTTCTGCACATGCAACCGAAAGCTCTTTGTTAGCGCCAACAAAATTACGCCCTTGGTCGCTCCATATATGTGTACATCTTCTCCTCTCCGAGCTACAAATCTTCTGAAGGCACCGATGAATGATT
Source organism: Calycopis cecrops (assembly GCA_001625245.1). Classification (NCBI taxonomy): domain Eukaryota; kingdom Metazoa; phylum Arthropoda; class Insecta; order Lepidoptera; family Lycaenidae; genus Calycopis; species Calycopis cecrops. The sequence continues at coordinate 50,160 of LUGF01047875.1, forward strand.
CGGAGGTAAGATCTCCAACTAATTCGAGATGAGTTGCTTTCGTTGACATGCATACGAATATTGCTATATATGCTTTATAACATTTAGCTCCCCTGCTTCTAGACATTAAAACTTGGTATGGCCCGGCGAAATCAACACCGCTGTGCAGAAATGGCCTTGCTGGGGTAACTCTGACTTCAGGTAGGTCACCCATGAGTTGCGTTCTAGCTGACGCGCTTTGTTTAGCACATATTAAACAAGAATGTATGATTGTTTTAACTATGTTTTTTGCTTTCAGGATCCAGTACTTCGATCGAATGTAGCCGAGCATCAGTTGAACACCTCCGTGCTACGTCTTCAAGTGAGCTTCTGCGACTACTAACTTCGCAAAATAGTCTTTACTATCTAGAATTATAGGATGTTTACTATATTCTTTCAGGTTTGAATGTCTTAATCTTCCGCCCACCCTGAGAATATTATCTCCATCAAGGTAAGGATCTAGTGTTTTCAATTTGCTATCTTTTCTTACAGGTTTATTTTCTTTTAGTCTTTTAATTTCTTCTTTAAAGGTTTCTGCTTGTATTAGTTTAATGCAAATATTTAAAGAGTTGTCTAATTCATGTGTAGTGATCGCAGTAAGTTTGCCTTGTAGCCTTTTGTTGTTTAAAAATCTCTTACAGTATGTTAACGTTCCATTCCATTAGTGTTTCAAAGGTTTCAAATTGATTTACTATACTCTTTTCTATTTCATGAATTTCTATATTGAGATTAGTTAGTTTAGCTTTTCTTTCCTCCAAATTCGTGGTTAGATCCTTAATTCTTTTATAATCAATTGTAGGCTTAAGTAGAAAGCTTGGTCCTTTCCACCACATTTTATGATCTTTCAATTCGGATAGAAACATACCTCGTGATGCCACATCGGCAGGATTTTCAGTGGTAGCTACGTGAAACCAATTTGTGTTACCAATAGAATCTATTATTTCTACTACTCGGTTTCGTACAAATGTTTGCCATCTATTTGGGTCTCCACATAACCAAGAAAGTACAATAGTAGAATCAGTAAATGCAAATATTTGATTTTGAGATATTCTTGTAGAGTCCTTTATTTGTTTCAGAAGTTTGGCTAGTAGTAATGCACCACATAACTCCAATCTAGGAAGTGTTACAGGTTTGACGGGTGCTACTCGGGATTTTGCAGCAATGATTCCAGTTTTTACTTCTCCGTTTTGATTTACTACTCTCATATATGCTACCGCTGCGTAGGCTTTAGTAGAAGCATCGCAGAATCCATGTATTGTGACATTATCAATTTCCTTTTCAGTGGACTGTAACCATCTTTGAACTTCAATGTCTTTCAGATGATGATAGCTGTTTCTAAAGACTAACCATTCATCCTTGATGGCTGCATCAACTTCTTCATCCCAAGTACATCCTTGAAGCCATAGCTTTTGTATTAATAACTTTGCAGGTATAATTGCAGGAGCTAACCAGCCAAGAGGGTCAAAAAGCCGTTGTATCTCAGCCAAAATACTTCTCTTCGTTATCTTAACTGTGCTTGATATAGGATCAGGTAAGGTGAATTTATATTGCAGCGTATCCTTCCCTATGTTCCAGGTTAAACCTAAAGCTTGAATTGTGCCATCTATTGTGATATCTAATCTAATACGAGAACTTCTATTTTGTAGGTCAAATTGTTTTAAAAAATCAGCATCATTAGAACACCATTTTTGTAACTTAAAACCTCCCCTTTGAAGAATACATTCTATATCTTTAGCAGTATGTATAGCTTCTTGCACGGTGTCATGACCCGACATCAAATCGTCCATATAAAAATCTTCATTTATTGCTCTTACAGCATTAGGCTTGTCCTTGTCTTCATCTTTAGCTATTTGTAGAAGTGTTTTAACTGCGAGATACGGTGCACATGCAGTACCAAATGTTACTGTGAGTAGGCGATAGTCCTTTACTGGCTGACTGACATCCTTTCTCCATAGAATTCTCTGATAATTTGTGTCTTCTTTCGCCACTAAAATATTTCTGTACATCTTCTGCACGTCTGCGACAAAACATATTTTCTTCATTCGCCATCTCATTACTAAACTTCTCATATCTTCTTGTAGCTGTGGTCCAATCATTAATTCATCATTTAGAGATATATTATTTTTTCCTTTAGCTGATGCATCAAACACAACTCGAACTTTAGTTGTTTCCTTTTCTTCCTTAATAACTGCATGATGAGGTAAGTAAACTGCTAGTATATCTATTTCGTTTTCTGTAACCTCTTCCATATGCTTCATCTCTAGGTTTTCTTCCATAACCGCAGTGTACTCTGATTTAAGTTTCTGATTCTTCTCAAAACGCCTTTCTATATAATTAAGTCTCTTTAGTGCAATGTCTCTTGTTTCGCCTTCTGTTGATAATAATTTGCTTTTCTTCATATGTAAGTGTTCGCTTCTCATTTGATTCTAGTTCCCACATTTGCTTGATCAGATTGTCTAATTTAACTTCATGGTGCATAATCGTTATTCCTACTCCTCGCTCTTGATTACTCACAATTCCATATAAGATCCATCCAAGACTAGTTTTATGAGCGCTTGGTGTTCCTGGCGGACCTTTGATAATTTCACCCTCCATGATTTGGGCACACACATCTACACCCAGTAACATATCTATTCGGCCTGGTTGCTTAAAACTTGGATCTGCCAGGTCGAGATTTTCAAGGTGAGACCAGTTGGAGGTGAAAATTGACACAGACGGTAATTGTGAGGTGAGTCTTGTAGGCATGATATAAGCTTTAACCTTTATATTTAATGTCTCATCATATCTTGATAATATATTTACTTCTGTTGCATATTTAATTCTTGTTTTGGTGTGACCGACCCCAGTGATTTGTCCTTTGATAGGTACCTTCTTAAGCTTGAGTAACTGGGCAGCCCTCTCGGTGATTAATGTTGCCTGTGATCCATTATCTATTAACGCGCGCAGCATGGTGGCACATCCCGACTCCCCTGCAATTGGCACCAACGCAGTGGCTAAAAGTGCGGTTGATGTACTTGTAGCATAATGTGTTGCATACGCGACGTTTGATGAGGCAACATTTGCATAGTCTTCTCTTTGAACAAGACGAGCTTCTACATCTCCTTGCTGAGATGTATTTGAGACTGGTTGTCTCACTTGATGAAGTAATGTGTGATGCCGCTTGTGGCACACATGACAAGACATTTGTGAACGACACTTACTTGCAGTGTGATGTGGTGTTAGACAATTATAACATAGTTTCTTTGCTTGTACAAATTTGTTTCTGGCTTCTTGTTCCATTTTTGCAAACCCCTTACAATGGCTTAATGTGTGTATTTCATTACATAATAAACAGGATCTATTTTTGTTTGTTGCTGATGTTGAAAGATGTACTGTATATTCCTGAGATTTAGATATTTTTTCTCTTGACTGTACCGGTGAAGTAATTAATTCCAAAGTTCTAAATTTTGATTGCAAAAAATTTACTAAATCTCCCCAGCTAGGTAGTTCTTGTGAGTTATCTTTATAAGAATACTGCTCCCAGTCTCGGTGTGACTCTGGGTCTAACTTCTGAGTGATAAGAAATATTATAATAGCATCCCAGGTTTCCGTTGGTATCTTTAGATTGTTTAAGCTATTCAAACATTGATTTGTAGTGTCCAATAAAGATTTTAAATTATTAGAAGTTTGAGATAATAGTCTCTAGTCTAGTAGTTGATTAAATAGTTTTTTCAAAAGGGAATTTACAATCATCCGTTTATTTCCATACCTGGTTCCAAGAATATCCCATGCTTGATCATAATTAGCTTCTGTTACTTGAATATGTTTTAATAATGCTTCAGCTTCGCCCTCCATACTACTCTTCAAATAATGTAATTTTTGAACTTTACTAATTGAATCATTATTGTGTACAAGTGATACAAACAAATCTTTAAAAGTTGGCCACTCATCATAACTGCCAGTAAACTTAGGTAATGTGATTCTCGGTAATTTCACTTGCGATGACAATTCGAAATTTACTGCTGTACTGTTCGAAGCATTTCCGGCGTCCATGTTTTGCGATCTAGTTAGCGTTGCCAAAATGTCCGCCAAATCGGCCTGAATACATAAATACAAATCTTCGTTGATGAAATACTCTTCGTTAACAAAATAAGGAAAATCCTTACGTTTTTCTTTAGGTATACATCTTATCAACTCATTATGAGCGTTCATAAAGGTTTCCCAATACTGATTAATAGATTTCAAGCGTGCTTCCACATAGCCCTTTGTGAGGCGTTGTTTCGAACACTTTTTTAAATTAATTTGCGCTATTTGCATTAAAAGTGCCGTATCTTCCAGCGTCGCCATTAATTGTTCACATGTATTAGGCATATTTTATACTTTTGAAATGTCCAGAAAGCTTAATTGAAAATTTTAAAGTTTTATTGCACTGTTTTTTATGATGTTCGTAATTTACACAAAGAATGTTAATGTTCACACTGATTTATTACACTAAACACTTATTAATGTTCCTTTGAGATAATATTATGTAGTCCACATTTACAAAATTGTTTACACATACTAGTTAGCCATATTAATACATAATTCACTTTGCTGTTTCACGAGTCGACGCTTCGAATGCATTCCTTTGTCTTTTTACGCTTACGCTTTCGGTTTTCAAAACGTCGTAAGTCGTGTTTTTGATCCGGCTCGAAGGACCACATGTTTGGTTGTATAAGTTTCCTCTTTGTTTGTAGGGGTTCTCGATAATAGAAAATGCGTATTGCTTGCTTGATGACTTTATTGGAACAGGACATGAACAAAACCGTAACCACAGACAATATTAAAACCTGTCATAGACAAATTACACAGATTACACACAACAAGCGGTTATAATTTTCTTTCAGGCCTTTTTACAATAAAATGACATTGCAAGAGTTTTGTAAAAAAAAATTCTACGAACAATATCCACTACTAAGTTTTATTCATTTTTTTCATTTTATTTATTTATCTATCAGCGCTCCGAAGTGGACCATTCTCGAATGGTCATAGGAAACAATATTAACAATATGTTAGGCTCCCTTTTCTATTTATATACTTTTTATTCATACAATTTATTATGATCTTCATATTCATATTATTAAATGTTTTTTTACAGTTTTCCCCACCACCGATGAGATGAACCACTGAAGGCGCGGTATCCCCAGTAGGTCTAATCCACGGGAAATTTGTAGAAAAAATAATATTATTTATTATTCTTATTGAAAAAGTCTTTTATAGTTAGGATTTTTTATTCTCTTCGATGGTCCAGGCTGCGAGTTTTAGATTAGTCTTAGATTAATAGCAAGCCTTTTCTAGTACTTAGGCCTTTCAAATCTGCTTAAGGTTCTAAGTTTTATATTGGTTTTGTATTTTCAAAACTGAAAAAAAAAATTTGTAATAGCTTATGAAGTACACCGAAACCCCCCGTTTTCCAAGCTAGCGGCCAGGGGACAATAGTGGCGACCCCACAAACTCAAATTTAAGCTTTTATAATTGACCTCCCTACACATTGAAAAACTAAAATGATAAAACTGAGAAACGCAAGGTAAGGCCTAAAAAATGTAACATTGCAATGGACTAAAATACGTCGTAGATAATATTAATTATTATGCGAGGCGTGCATCTACATCTAGTTGACTGAGTCACAGCACTGGCTGTCATCGCGCGTAGATTGTCAGAGGGGTGGCGGCTGGCGGGAGGCGCGGTATAGTACAGTCAATCTGTAATAAAAAAATATGAAATGGGAACAAATTACACGAGCAAATTTGACTTGATACATCGTTAGAGGGGCATGTAAATAGCAGAATGGGAGATTGGCGAAGTCTCATCTGTTGCTGATTTTGAGAAAATCCAAAAAAAATTTTTGAATTGCGTTTCACTTCGAATCTATGAGTTTTAGGGATAAGTTTATTTGAAAAAAAATGTATAGGACATTGTGAAATACATTTTATGTCATTGAAGTGACTTCGTAAGACTTGAAATACATAAAGTAGGCGGCGCTGATGCGTCTAAAAATTTTTCCTAAAGAACGTGCGGGGTCATTTATTTACGAACATTTCACATCCTTCTAACTTTCCAAAATGTGAAAATTTATTCATTTATTTATTAAATTATTCAACAATTCGTTACAATAACATCAGTATCAAAATAGTTAATTCACAGTATTGATCCAACGCTGTCATTTCTATGTCGGCAAGCTATAGCTTAAAAACGGTAAGTTGCAGAAAAATTTTTTTTAAACAAAAGTTGTTGCAAATTTGAAGATAAACAACTTTCTTATTTACAATTGTTAAATAAAAAACCATTTTCTTAGCGAAAATGATGAAAAACCAATTTTTAGACGCATCAGCGCCACCTACTTTTTGTATTTCAAGTCTTACGAAGTCACTTTAAATATATTTGAAGAAAAACGCAACTCAAATTTTTTTTTTATTTTTCAAAATCAGCAACAGATGAGACTTCGCCAATCTACCATTCTGCTATTTACAAGCCTCTCTAACGATATATCAAGTCAAATTTGCTCGTGTAATTTGTTCCTGATTTAATTACAGATTGACTGTACTAGTATCACGAATACGCTTTTTATTTGGCGTCAGATGCCCTCTTAAATGTAATGTCACGTGGAATTCTAGTATTTAAATAAAACAAATGTTACAAATGAATACCTATGAAATTAAAAGAAAATACTATATCAATACATTTTACTATAATCAGAAAGTAAAGTATTCGTCATTATAATATTGATATTACAATATAAATCGTGTCTGTGAGTAATCGTAATACAGATGAAAATCTAGTATGGACTCCAGTCTCTCACAAAGGTTATAATTGTAAAACTAAACAAAGCATGTAATTGATTATTATTGTGTAACCCTAACCTTTGTGAAAGAAAATAAATAAACTATTATTATTTTACAAAAATATGGAGATATCACATCTACGCTTGTCAATTATAGACTGAGAATCGTTGCGAACGAATTTCCACGATACTGCCCTTTGGGCTTCTGGCAATAAATTACCAGGCTGGTCGTGCCGTCATAGCCTCTCTATTCTTTCTTTATATCTCTATGACACTACTAAATGTTTTGACATTGTGTTGAGTGTTGAATTTAAAAAAAAAATCCCTACATTAATTCTTTATTATTTTCTAGTAGTTTGTAAATAGTTCACTACGAGGTAAATAATTAAATGTCTATTTTAAATAAATAAATATATTTTAAAAATATTTAATTTATTGTCCCATAAATAAAACCATTTTTAATGCAAATTTCGTATTTTTACTACGGGCTCAATTAGTAAGTAGTCTTCTCTCTCTTCCGACCTCCGACTACTTACACACCGCACGAAACGCGGCAGCACAACTGTCACTGTACACCCCGGTCTCGTGTAAGTCCGAGGTACCTCCCCGGTCATGCCGGTTCAATTCGGCTACATCCATGCATGTAGCGTGCGAACTTCTTTGTTGTTTGTTGATAAATGATAATTATCATTTATCAATTTGCCATCTTCGTAAAAAGTTTGTTTAATTTTTTTCTCAGTAGTTTGTACTTCGTCCAGAAATATCAAAATATTAAATTTTAAAAATCAGAATAGAAATAATAATAAAAACTAATTTAACACGGAAACCTTCTGTCGCCTTTCGTGCGATGTAGGTATAAGTAGCCGGTGGCCTTTAGAGGACGGAGGAGGAAGGAAGGCAACGCATTTGTATAAAATATATGCGGATGTCTATGACATACCACAAACGTCATTTACACAGCACAGCATTAGGGAGACGATAAGTTAATGTCTTCTTTTTGAAGAGCATATTTCGAGCAAAATGTTTCCTATAAATCCTTGGTGATTTTTTTTAAATTAAGTTAGTTCGTCCTTCTTGATTGAATCCCTTTTTTTCTCAACTTTTGGAAACATGAAACATACATAATATTATCCCTACATTTTTTCTAAAGATGTATAATATTAATAAATTTGCCCACAATTTTGTGCGAATATTATCTCTGGAATTGGCAACACCAAGGCAAATTATTAAATTATAATAAAAAATACTATGTATTAAAATTTTTGCGTATTTCAAATAAAGAATTTTAAAGTTTGCTTTATATCATAATAGCGGGAGGTAAAACTAAGGGCTAAACGTTGTTATAACAGAGTGTACTTACAAATGAAATGAATTCTGGATCTTTTCTTTCGTTATCACTTTTACATGACACTTCAAAACACTACAGCGCCCCTTGTTTAACGCCAACAAAAAATATTACAACTATTTTTACTGATCTTGTACATCACGGGTATTGTATATTTTTGAGTTGTTTCTAATTATTTTTCATATCTAAACAATAACAAACAAAAAATGCTCCAACCAAAGTCAAAATTGTTTAGTGAAGTTATTCATATTCTGGCCCTGAAAAAACGGGCACGCATAGCGAGACAAAAGATCTCATCATTCTCTCTCGCTTGTTTACACGTCATAGGAATAAGTTGATCCTTGTCTTGTGGGAAGGAGTCAGATGCTGTCACTTCGTGTGTGCATGTCACGTACGCGCCGCGTCGGCACGGGAAAAAATCGGTTGA
>LUGF01047875.1:150441-162097 GCA_001625245.1 Calycopis cecrops
TATTATTATTATTATACTCTTCAATTATAAGTGTCGAGTTCCAAATATTTGGAAAACGAATGTTTATGGAACATGAAGTGGCCAGTTTATAAAAATAAACAAATAAAACAAATTGCATAATTAAATTTAGAAAAAGACAAAAATATACCCCGAGAAAATGAAATTAAATTGAAAATAAAAAACATCAGGTTAGTAGGTAATTAATTTTATTTCAAAGCATTAACAACATTATTTTTAATTATGATAACCGTTGCGTTTTACGTTGTTCATCTTGCTGATCTCAAATTACTTATGAACTGTACTCGCTCAAGGTGCGAACGATATTTGGTCGAGTCGAGTAGTTTAGCTACTAATTCGATACTCCACTAGACTAAATTACTCGACCAATGCGAACAAGGCTTTAGAGACGTACTTAGTCAGCTGACCGCGAAGATACATCGTGTACAAAGTAAGAAAAACCTTTAAAACAATCCTGTGAACTATTCCTCGGATTGATCTGATTTTTATTGTGTAGCTTGGAAATGATACACTAAATGTGTAGTTTCATCTAATGCGTCTCTCTTTTATTAACCTCGTATATTAATATCTTGTATATAATGCAATCTTATTGCAATTTTATTATTAAGCGTAAGCCGATTTCAGTCCTAGTAATTAGGGAAAATCGGTTATATGATATTTATGTTTTAAATACAAAAAAGTTTCACTTTGGAATGGAAATGGAATGGAATGGAAGTTGTCATTCAAATGCAAAACTCTATCGAATTAGAGTTTTGAATTTGAATGACAACTTCCATTGGCCTCGCCCCACATATCAAGCGCGCGTATAGACCTTCAAAAAGCTGAGCTTTGACAAGTCTACTTTAGTCTTCATTTTAGTCTTGATAATGTGACCCGGGGTTTAAATTTAAAGAACAGATTGATCCTTACCAGAGCGTCCTGACGTAATATATTACTTTTACTATTTGTGATATTTCATGCTCTTTGTATGGCAGATTGATTTGATTGACAGATTTGATCGAGAAGATTGTGTTACGACAAAGTTTGGTCAAGAGTGAGTCGGGCACACATATTTTAATCCTCTAAATCCTGGTAAATTTTCCATGGACTAAATACTATCTACAATAAACCCTCACAGATGATTAACTAACTTACGCAAGGTCTGTAAACAAATTTGATTTTCAATAAGAACAATTAGTAAGAGAAAGTAGTACAATCTACATTTAAAAATTTTAGCTAGACCGAAATTCCATGCCAAAAAAAAAATTCGATTTCGAATACCGGTTGACTGTACTACAACTTCTGTCTTGCTATTGCTATACTATAGGTAGCCATAGAAAGCAGCGAGAGACCAGCAGAACAGAACGAATATGAATGAATTATGACATCTATAGGCGAATCCGTGGCCAATATCATATAAGATAAGATACTAACCCACTTCTACTATGACATTTGAATATGCAAAAAAAACTTTTTTGTAAATAAAAACTATGCAGCCAGAAACTTTTCTGACACGTACAAGAAATACAGACAACTGTTTTATTGCGAGTACATTAGTAGTACCTATTCAAATACCAAAATATTTTTCTAAAAATTCATAAGCGTTGAGGAGATATGATATTAACCTTTTTTTATAAAAAAACACACGAAACGTGCATAATAAATGATTTTAATACAGACTTACTTCTTAATTTCTGTAACAAAAATAAACAGTGTTTATTACAAAATTTACGACGCTAAATAAATAGTCTACAAAAATTTGAGTGGGCTTTCGGCATTGATTTTTTTGCAATTGAATTTTATTTAAAATCCTAGTTAAACAAAACTTTATAATATTTGATGACTGTCGTTGAACTATTTTATTTATAAATAATAAACTTCACTATTTCAGGCCCTGAGGGTTAAAATTTTAAAACTAACTCCCTCAATCACTTTACTACAGATCATAACATTATGATCAAATGTATAGTTGACGGTTCTATCAAGGACAAACATTCATTTTTATTTATATAGATGACAAGTTTTAAATAACTATAACATTTTATGTTTCTATAATACTAACTTAATATGGTGAAAAATAAACTAAATAATAAAAATATGCTACATAGTTGTAGAGATCGGGAGATCTGGAGACCATCACCAAGTGTCACAGGAGCTACGCCCAGAGCCCTCGATATACGGAACAACATGTCCAAATTCTTGCTGAGTAGACACTACGTCTTCATCTTCATTACAGTCAAATAATGTTATTATGAAAAGTACCTAATCTACAACTGATTGTTTTAGGGCACAAATTTTTTATAATTTGAAATAAAATTATGTTTATAATGCTTCGTTTTATTTCACCTGAGCAATATTTCTCTGTGTACAGTGTAACTACAATAACAGCACTAAACCATAGGTTGACACACGATACACGACAATACGTAGTATTTCTTTGTCGTTTGTGATAATTACTTACTAATAAAAATGTTTACCCTAGTCATTGATTTATTGTATGAATTTAGTTAAATATTTCCACATAATTATGTATATACAAAATAATAGTGTAAACTGTTTAACTAAATAGACAGGCTTACAAGCTACGGTTTGCCATTGTAGATAAGATCAATTTTCTACATAAAATAAACACACATGTTATGTTAGAACAATTAATCAATAAAATTAATGGTTATTGAATAATCTCAAATGAAATTAAATTAGAACAATTAAATAGGAAATTTGGTCACCGGCCAAATTTAAAAATAAGGAAATAAACATCATTTCAAGGATGTGTGTAAATTTTATCGTCTTATGTAATATTTTGTTACATCGATTTAAAACCGTCCGTAAATATACTTACGCGCATTAGCACCCGAAGAGCGTATAGACCTCAACGGCTGATTGTGTTTAGTATCCACTTTAATTATTGTAACTGTTTTTATTAATGTCTTTTTTTAACGTTTTATGTAATTGTTTTATGGTTAATAATTAATTTTGATAAAAAATAGTTTTCATTTTTTGTTTGGCAAGCTAAAAAGTCTTATTAGATTTTTGAAGGTTACAATTCAAATATTTGAAATGAAAGTGTTCAAATATTTAAAATAGACTTTTTACAATAATAAAGCTAACTTCTTCTTTTCTTGTAAGAGGAAGTGCCACACTGGTATGCTGTCGCGTCTTGTGCGGTGTTTTGTGAGTAGCAGGTGACGTATGGAGAGGCAGGAAGACAAGGTATCTGCGTAACCTACGAATCAACCTAGGAAAATTCATAAGGTTATTAAGGTTATAAGCTCTTTCATAAAGTTACTACATTAGTACATTACTATTTACAAGTTTGAAATCTGGAGTTTCAGTGGCTCTTTCCTTTTAATACCTTTCAGTAAAATATGATCTTCTAGTGAAACTTAGTGAAAGAAACTAGCAACTATCTAAGGACTATAAGACTGATCATTTATAGGGCTAAGTAGATCGAAATATTCAGGTTCTATAACTAATGCTAAAGCGGAGATCGATTTATTGAAAATAAAATTAGTGAGCATAAAAGCTAAGCTCGATTATTTGGTCAAATATCAACAAAAAACGATCCGATAAATTTGAGATCATTGTAATATACTACATTCAGTCTTCAGGAAAAATATAATCGACGATTATCTTACACTGAACCTACACTATATCTGTGAAGACCGCCGCATCACCGTCCTTGTTACTAGATGTGGCAAATTTTGGAAATACCTATAAAACCCACAAGCTTTAATAAACGGTTTCTCTACAACCATATCTCTATACCATATACCTCTCCACCGCCGGAACACAAGGATTATTATAGTAAGTAGGTATATAATAGTATTTCGAGGTCCTTCTATCAATCCACAACCCACATAGAAAAATTTTGTAATGTCGCAACAATCTGTCGGCCTAGCAACCAAAAAGCACTCAGTGATTTTTACATTGAGTCACTCAAGAGTTGATATGAGTTACTGTGTTTTTGAATTTACCAAGCCGAATGCTTCAACGGAGCAGATCTTCAAAGAAGCGCGTGATACCGTATAAGTCCGGCGATAAATATTACACGTAGTAAAGGTGTTACGAGAAAAAAGGAAATGGTAGCTTTCAAAATAGTAAAAATAGTAACTCAATAAACGATGACGAATATGAAATAATCGCGCATCACATCCTATAAGAGTGTGATCTTTGGCAAACTGAGCGAAATAAATTGCTTGATAAAATTCGTAGTTCTTTTTGATCTATTTATTGAAATAAAAGGATTTAATCAAGCATCACTTTTTCTTCTTCTTATTCTTCGTTGTAGCGCCAAATGTACTAATTCATATAAGCATCTCGCTACTTCCGATACAGGTGAAGCGAGAATAATGTTACATACACCAATATGTTTTAAATTAATCCCGTAAGCAGCCCTAAAATAAGATCTTTCAGGCTCGTTCCTGACACATTCCACCATTAGATGAAAGACATCTTCAACTAAATTACATTCACCATTCGTAGTGATACTGGTGTAGTTTATTATACTCGTAGTCAACCTGCGAAGTTTGCGTGCTTTCGAACTATTTTGTCATAAATATTACTGGCAGCAAATAATCGTAGCTCTAGCTAATCATACTCGTAGTAGTACCTATGTAACAAAGTAACATAAGGCGTGATCCATATCAATTCATTTATTTACATCTCCGTGGTGCATAGTAGCCGGGCTTCACCTGGCTGCTCACTCTACTTCTTGGCTTATTTAAGTCACTACAATCTTTTACTGTCTCCCGCTTTGATTAGGGAGGAAAATTGGAATTACTTCTTACTCCTCCTACTTTCTTCTGATTTAATTCGTTGCGGGTCCCAAGACAGATTTAGCTTTTGGTCATACACAATTAAAGTCAAAAACCAATTTTAGTCTTTCTGGCTTGTGCTTAGTATAGTAGAGACATTATTTCAAATACTTTATTAATGAATGACTTAGTCTATGGAATGTGATTATTTATATAATATAGTAAAAACTATTTGCATTAAGCATGGAATTGTAAAACAATCACAAGATATGTAGTCGCTGTGCCCAGTACCTGTAAATAGAAATAAATATTTCATTTGTAGCTATCACTTTAGGAAAACTTGAAACTACTCATAGGATTTAGGATAAAACACTTACAGTGATACACAGGTTTCTTGAGAGCGTGCACACGCCCAGGGGGGAGTAGGAAGGCGGTGTAGAGGCCAGCTGTCTGCTGAACGTTTTTAGTTCGGCGTACAGAGGATCGTATTTCTTGATGTGACGGAGAAATCGATTTATCAGAACTTCCGTTTTCTCAATCTGTAAAAAATAAGCAAATCTCTATATTTTCATGTTCGCGCCCGCCGAGTTTGTTTCGCCGGTTCTTTCAGGACATGCTAGGGTCGAACTGGTGGTAGATGTCATTTTTAACTTTCCAAAAATTTTCTTTTCGTTAATATAAAATACATTATTGCTTCTTCTTCTTCACAGTCGTAGGACATCCACTTCTCAACTCCTCCACCACAGACGGCCCGCGCAGCCGATCTCCCGGCTCATCAGCTCCCGGCAACTCTCTTATTATTAATTTACTATGTATATGTGCAATGGAAATCATAATTTAATTACCACGGTAATGTAAAAACATTATTATATTATATTGTGCGTTTTATCAAAGTTTTAAATCTTACTACATATTTATGTGTATCTTCTCTTTAACAAAGTACCTTCTTTTTAAAACGTCTAAATGCCTGTTCCCTCACAGGAATAGTAATTGTTAGGTATCGTAAGTCAATTAACGCAGTATCCTCAACGAAATAATTTTTGCTGAATATGTTACTTTTAAATCATAAAAAACACCTTCGTCTAGGAACTAAAAATGTGTGTTTAAATAAATTACATCAATGAACAATGATATAATATTACCTCCACTCGAGTCCAATAAGCAGGTTCCACAACACACCACATGCTCACCAAGTGATAGGTAAGCCACATAACTAGCAGCAACACCAAAAAGAAGTCTTCAAAAGAATCTGCCGCAAGAATAATTACATTTTTAAAAGCAAAACTTTAGTTTAGTTTTCAAAACTTTAATTTGCCAGCTAGGTGTAGAAGTAGCGGTCAGATCCCCGCTTACCTGCAGATGGCCTTTTCTACATTTACATTATAAGCATTTATAGTGCGGAAAACACAAGTAATATTATGACTCGCGTGCTGTCAACTACCTCTTCCTCCAGACGAGATCTCCTAGGAGATATTTGCCATGCCTTTAACAATCATGGCACGTAAATATTCCTCAAGCGCGTTTTGAAACTCAAAAGTTCTAATTTCTACCCGCAATCTTATTAAGTATAATGTACGAACCGTAAACTGCATCAATGTAACCGCCGCGGTTTATCGCAATTTTAGATATTATTACAATTCTTTTTGCAGATCGCTTGGTTGAGCTTGTAGCTGCGCTAAATAGCCACGGTTAAACAGTCAACTAGCCAAGCAGTGCCTATAAGCTCTTAAGAATTTTATGATACTAGGTATCTTTTTCGCAATAAATATTTTTAGAATGGTTCATTAGAAACTTATCTTTCAGCGGTGTGAAGGTACATATACATTAAATACACATGTATTATCTTTCCTCAAAATATTATGCCTCTTTCTTCCGGCACTTGACCGCAGGAGTGAGGTATCTGCTTGCAGTGCCTGTCGCTATGTTGATATTTGATGATCGAGCGACTGAGGTGAATAAGGAAATAATATTTACTTACGTAATATAATGATTACTAAATAGTACGGTGTTACAACTAAATTCATAAAGAATGACATCAGAATCAACAACAATTGTAGTCCAAAGCCGCTGTTGAGTTCCCGCACCACGTCGCACGTGCACCCGTAAGCAACAGACAGATCACGTAATATACTTTCCAAACCCTCATCGGTATTTTCTGTAACAGTTTATACAAAAATATATTTAACGTCAGCCAAAATAACAATTTCGTTTCCGAAGCTTGCAACAGTGCATTTTCGTTATATTTTTAACAAGTATTTATAATTTCCAATGATGCAATATTTTGGAACCATTTTTTTTGTAAAAATTGCAATTTAGTGGCACAAACGAGCTCGTAACTGGTAATTTTGATAAGACTATATATTGTATTATATTTATATTAACTATATTATATAGTATATATTAGTTAACCAATAAGGAATGTAAAATGCTTGCCTTAATATTATTTGACATTTTCTCTGGCCCATTGGATGAGAGAAGGCAAGGAGGCAACTTTTGTATAATACTTATGTGGAGGACGTATATAGGTGTCGGTTATCATCAAAAGATTCTCGTTTCTCCCCAAAATGTTATACAAATAAATAATAACCAGATATTGATGTAACTGTTACCAAATTATCGACAAAATTATTTATTTGATTATTGTTTGCTTCTGCTTTTGGAAAATAATTATTTTTCATCTTCAATCTTCCTTTCGTCGTTAGTCCTAAAAATTTCAATCTGTATTATATTAGTCTACACGTATAAATAGTGAAACTGACTGACTTATAGGTATATCAGTACTTTGGGAGACTTCTTTAACTAGAAACTTGAAATTTGATACAGGGGTTCCTTTCATGATGTAAGTGAGCATTAAAATGGATTTTTAGAAATTCAACTGTATAGGGGTGAATTATATATAACATCAGAAACCGCGGGGCATAGCTAGTCATATATATATATATATATATATATATATGACTATACATATATATATATATATAAGGTTATTTTTTGGAATTTTCAGGTTTTGTTCAGAATCAATAATACATTCGAATTATGAAATAAAAACTATTAAAAAATAATTAGATACAATTACTTTGTACCATGTTGTAAAACATATTTCTTTGTCACCACGTGCATCACACTCGCGACTCACGGTAGACCGACGTCACTGACCTTAAAGTCGATACATTTCGTGTAATAACAACAATCCGATGTATCTTTAAAGACCATTTCAAATCGATTTTTATATAATTAAATATTACAATTAGACGATAAAATTTAAACAAACACTTGGAATGATGTCTACTTCCTTATTTTAAAATTTGGCCGGTGACCAAAAATATCCCCGTATATATTGATCAAACTTATAAAATGATCGTATAACAAATAAATATAAACCAACATTACTTACGTTTAACGAGAACCGTGTTAGACAAATCATTTAAGTTTTCAGTAATTGTACGGAGAACGTATTGCACTTCGAAAGCTATAGCAATGAACTGACATTCAAATATTGAGACACATAAATATTGATAATAGTAACTTGTGTATAACATTAGTACTGTCACTGAAAAATAACAAATATATCACTTTTATTTATCTTAATCTTAACTCTTCTGTATGTATGTGTAAACGTAAAAGGTTTTTATAGACTACAGGCCCATGGTGAAAAAGTTATGGGTCATTTGAACCATCAGGCGACCTATCTAGAACAATATAAGAGCATAAAATAATAAGATTCAGCACTATGCCGTCACTTGTAAGCTGTTAAACTAAGTGCAGATGAGAATTCGAAAGTACACGTAGAGTGAGTACATTTTGGTCACATCTTTTTGTACGGCCTTCTTAGCACCATCCACTTCCATAAAAAATAATAAGAAAACGCACAGTGCCGTACAAAAATGGTGGTACACCAGAAAGCCGGCTTTTTTTCTTATTTTCCGACAATTACCGGAGTAAATTAGGACATTTGATTTTGTACGGCATCTGTGTCATAATACTATTTCAATACTGCTTTTAATCCATTATTCCGCAACGCCGTACAAAAATCATGCGACAAAGGGGCAAAAATCGAGAGTTGCAATCCCCTCTCTTTCCGTAGTCCAGGGGTTGATTTGCAAAAGTACGGCTTCGGTTCCAAAACATTATCTAGCTCTCAAAAGTACTATTAAAAGTAATGCCGTCAAAAAATGATTGTTCCATTGAATTTATATCAATAATCATCTTAATTTCATCATGTCCTTGATTTATAGAGCTGTAAAATCAATTGAACCTGTACAGGAACTTTTCTTATAACGTGATATTGTAAAATACAATTGTTAAATAGTATTGCCGTTCAAGGTTCAAGGTCCTTAAGTAGGGGCAAAATAAATTAACCGACTTGATATTACATGGATCAACTTTTTTATGGTAGATAAAATGAGCTGTGAGACTTGTTTTTTTTTTACAAGATGTTTTTTGTTGGGATTATATGTTAACGTAGCACAGGGAAATGGCTCTCGACGGCGCAGACTCGTTGCATTTCGCATTGATGCTGCGAGACTTGTATAATGTATATTTTTTTAAATTGAGGCCACACAGGATACATGAATGCAGCCGAATTTGTCAGGCACGTCTGGGGAAGTATCTCTCGCTTACACGATACCGGCGTAAAGTAAGAGCTGTGCTTTCGAATTTAGTGCGGTGTGTAAGTATCCGGTGCCCCGTGGAGGGGTGAGGAGGAAGTAGATCTCCTGTATATAGATAGATGTCTATGGGAGTCGGTAGTCATGAAAATGGCTCCGACTGCTCTGCACTATAAAAAAACGATCCAAATAATACTTACATTCTTTATCCTTATCAATTGCCTTCTCTATAAATGCATATACGTCGAGAAGCATCAATATGATAAGAGCGGTAGGCAGAAATATAACAGCCGTCCTTGTAATATTTTTAGAATAAATAGAATTACTATTCTTATTACTTATCAATTTTTTAATCTGAAATTAAATTATAAATAATTGTAAAATTGACATTGACATAATCGGTTGTATTATATTAGTTACCTATAATATCTATCTATATAGTCTAGGCATAAGTTCTGTTACTGGATGTTTATATAATTACATTTAAAAAAACATTAATTTGAATATCGAACATTAGCTTCTATGATAAAAAAATAGTTTTTTCCCGCCATTATTTCTTTTTAGTTAAGAAAATATTTGTTTAGAAAATGTAATAGGGCACTCATAAAAGAGGGATTGCAGTAAATACACTGTACAAAGTAGGTAAGGAGCCAACCGACATATTTGATACTTTGAAAAAGCTATGGATTAGCCGAATGTTTGTATAAAGTACCATCCATAGGAACATTGAAACCATGTCTGTTGATGATCGTGAGAGAATTGGCCGACCACGGTCTATTCGAACAAACCATGCCGTTAATGCAGTCAAGGCTTGAATTCGTCGAAATCCCATAAGGAAGCACAAAATCCTTTCTAGAGAAATGATAATCCCGCCGAGGAGGAAGAGAGTGTCGAAAGATAAAAAACAGCTGTTTGCGATACGCGGACGAAAAACACAGAAATAGAATCTTTAACGATGATTTGTTTTTCAAAATTGAGGAGAACGACAACACATAAAATGATCGAGTGTATGCACACAGCTCTAAAAAAGCTCCGAGGTAGTGGACAAAGTTCAGCGTGGCCACCATCCAGCATACGTCATGGTTTGATGGGGTGTATTTTACCAAGGGGATACAAAACTCCATTTTTGCGAAAAAGGAGTGAAAACTTCAGCCAGAGTGTTGATAGAGATAGAGAAAAGATACCATGTTAAAAGCTCTAGTTAACCTTATTAAAAAATTAAGTGTCTCTAAGCGTCACCCAAATATTGAGTCGCTCATGAAATCTTTGGAGGCAGCAGTGACCAAGTTTCTAATGGAAAGCGTTCGTAAATCCACGACGAATGGCCCGACCGAGCGTGCGTTAAAGCTAAGGGAACTTTGCATAACTAGTTTAGTACATTAATATACCTATCTTTTTACTCTACATGATCACATATAAAATTTTAAAATGAAATTATTTTGTTAGATATTATTTATATATATTTTCTTTGTAACAGAACTTATGGTTAGTCTAGGTATATAAAATTCTTTATTACTTAGTGACTGACAGACAATGTACAGCCGAAACTACTGAGCGCAAAAGTTGAAACTTGGAATGAAGATTTCTTAGGGATTGTGGAGTAGCACTAACTACAAATTAATGTATAGGTGTGTCAGATTTTTCTGAAAATTTGCCTTCAAAGGTGGCCTTCTTTAAAAGAAGGGAAGTGAAAGAATGTATGGATCTTAATACAATTTTCAAGATAGAAAGCTGAAAATTGATAGACATACTCTACATGAAGATTTGAGAACCTCCTCCACTTTTGAAATCCGAAATCCACGCGGGCGAAGCTGCGGGCGGAAGCTAGTACATTATAATACAATCTTCATTTAACTTCTATAGTGGAGTGCCTGGAGCATATAAAACCGTGAAATCTCGGACTAGAGTTACAGTGAATGGATTAATATGATCGATGTGGGATATTGTTTTTTAAACTATAAATTGCAATGTTTACCCATTATTTTTTTGTGCATTTCATTTTTTTTTTGTTTTTTTTTTAACAAATTATTATAACAATGTTTGACCATATATTTTCACTTAAAACAGTATTTTTTATTTATTTATATGTTAAATCTTACCCGAGTAGACATATATAGGAACATTTATCAAAGATACCTGTGTATGAAAATAGCAGTAGGGATCTCGAACAGGCAGAAAAACGTGGAGCGGAGCGGCAGCTGCTATATACAATGGAATTTCTCGGCTAGTTTAATAATGGAGAATGTTACTAGGTATGCCAAATCGCTTGAAATTTTGTCCCAGTAAGGCCCGTAA
>LUGF01047875.1:162207-194933 GCA_001625245.1 Calycopis cecrops
CTATTGTGTACATTTAAAAAAATAAGGTAATTAATTACGACTAACGAAAAGCAAAAAAAAAATTAGTACCGAATCTGCTTATTTAAATATATTATATTGTTGTCTACATCTACTTCATCTATCTGTATTCTGGTGAAGTATTGTGTTCAATTCTATCCCTGGGGTTATTGCGCAGTGGAAGGTGGTATAGGTACTCAGGGCACAAGTCAGAATGAACTTTGTCTGCGATTACGCAGAGCTAAATTAAATTTAAATAGGTACAATTACCTTGTATGTCTTGTTGTGCTGTATGGTTCGGCTTAAGATATATCACATTAACCTATAAAAATCCGCCGACAGTTAATCTGCCGCAAGCTTCTTCAACAGGGGTTCAATAGTCTTTTGTATTCAATTATACACATTTAACACACATAAGTTCAAATATTAGTCCAACAATTAATTTACACTCCCGATTATGACAAAGGTGGAAACAACACGTAAATTATATTAGGTATCACAACTCAAATCTTAATCGCAACAAAAGGCGTCTAACATACAAATCCGAGACGCGACCGATATAGCGTAATTCAAAGGCGAGAGCGTAATCTCTCAAGCGATGCCAACAATACAACAATATGGCGACTCTCAAGTGTCCGCGAAGCAACTCGAATCATTGACGCGTCATCGGTGCCCGAGAGCTGCCGAACGATCTACTCGGCACACATCGGAATTACATATTGATTACACTAATTGCAAAAAAATAATGGGTAAACATTGCAATTTATAGTTTAAAAAACAATATCCCACATCGATCATATTAATTCATTCACTGTAACTCTAGTCCGAGGTCCCCAGGAACTCCACAGGTTCGATCGAAATTCTGTGTCGACTTCTAACGCCGTTTGACTGTACAATAGCTTCTTGCTTGCTATTATTGCTATACTATAGTTACCCATAGAGAGCAGCGAGGGTAACAGAACGACTATGAATGAATTATGACATCTGTAGGCGTATCACAGAATTCACCAGAATTGCCAATATCATATAAAATAGACTACTAATCCACTTCTACACATTTGAATATGTAAAAAAACCTTTCTTTGTAAATAAAAACTATGCAGGGTGTCCAAGAAATTCAGACACGCCTTTTAATGCGAGATTAGTAGAATTTAAAAACAAAAATATTTTTCTGAATATTCATAAGCGTTGAGACGATATGAAGGCCCAAAGTTTTAAAAATATTAACCTTCTTTATAAAAGAACACACAAAACGTGCAAAATACTCGAGCAACACATTCAAACCACCGGCCGCACATTTGTATGAAGATAACCTACTATTCTTATTGTAGTATGGTGTTATACTACTGACTCAATGTTGCATAATGAATGGCACTGTAGGGAGAGGGAAGAATGTCGGATTTGTCGAACTATACCTTAATTAGTTGAGTCAGCACATGCGATATGCATTTAACTCGAGCCGACTGGAAGTAGACTCCAGAAGCGTTAATAAGCACCGTGATTGTGAGGGTCGTAATCCAAATGTGATACGAAGATACTGTCGGCACCCGGATAGACCACCGGGGTTCTACCGTTAAGTCTACAACCACAGCCGCCAGCAATATGCAATCTGAAAAAATGATACTATTTTTCATTGAATAATGAGCGGCTATAGATTCTTAATCCTTGCGGAACTGAAGTTCTGATGCTAGAAACACAAACAAAATTAGCCAAAAAAAGACTCAAAATGTGACAACCTAATAAATATTAATCACGGAGATTTCTGGGCATGTCTGTTTTAGCCTTTACTTGCTTAAGTTAATCTAGTATATTATATACTTGACTAACACTTGACAACTACAAAACGAATACTGTTATAAAAATATTTTACTAATACTGTAATAGATTTTATCACGATTTATTTAAGTATTTTACAATCCCTTTTCACAAAATTAATGAATAAAAGCTAATACTACGGAGCAGTTTACTCGTAGTGCAATTCGGTATGCACCCTGGATATATTCTGAAGATGACAAATGTATTTTGTCAATCAACGATTTTTATGTACTTTCAACTCACTTCATCTTTTTGTATTGTTATCGCTCCTTCTAGCTGCGTAGGTACCTTAACGTAGCTAGTCTAGGTTAATTCCGGGTATTTTGCTCATTTATTGTGGACTAAAAATCTCGTTTTTAGGGTTCCGTATCTTAAAGAGAAAAAACGGAATCCTTATAAGATCGCTTTGTTGTCCGTCTGTCTATACGTCTGTCAAGACCTTTTTCTCTAAAACGCGTGAAGGGATTTAGTTGAAATTTCTTGTCAAATACGGAGGTCAGTTGATGTCCTCTTGATGCCTTAAAAAAATCTAACTTCTAAGTTAACGCAATAAAAAGTTATAGCCAATTATGCACAAATTTTGTATGAAGACGTACTTTGTCTAAAACAAAAAAAACCTATCGGGTACTTCCCGTTGACCTGGAGTTGTAAAATTTGGCAAGAAGTAAAAACTTACAGCACATATATAGGAATAAATCTGAAAACTAGTAAATTATATGTACATCATTGGAAAAATCATTATCAACTTATAACTGTAATTCGTTGCCTACTAAATGTGTGTGAGCAACCGCTTATATACGTTTGTCAACTTAAACGGCAGGTGTAAAGTTACAATAATTGAAAACCATGCTTTTTAGTAGTTTTTTGATCCGTGGACGTTAAATAAATAGTCTACAAAAATTGTATAAGAGTTTGCCATTGTTCTTTCTGCAATTGAGTTTTCTTATTTGAAATCCTAATTTAAAAAACTAACATTTTTGAAGACAGTAATTGAACTATTTTATTTATAATTAATAAACTCCACCCCACTATTTCAACACCCTAAGGGTTGAATTTTTTTTAAATATTTACTCCCACAACAACATCGCTACAGATCGTCACATGATCAAATGTATAGTTGACGATTCTATAAAGGCCATACAGAAAAGCATTAATTTTTATTTATAAAGGTTTTAAATAGGTATACCATTTTTTGTTTCTATAATACTGACTTAATATGGTGAAAAATAAAGTGCTACATAGTTGTAGAGGTCGGGAGATCTGGAGACCATTATCACCGAGTGTCACAGGAGCTACGCCCATAGCCCTCGATATACGGAGCAACATGTCCAAATTCTTGCTGAGTAGACACTTCGTCTTCATCTTCATTACAGTCAGATATTCTTATTGTGAAAAGTGTTCTAAAACTGATTGTTTTAGGTCATAAACGTCATTTATACCTGAAAACAAAAAAATAAATAAGTCCGGTCAAAATTGACATTACAAATAACAAAAATTTCCGCAAAGCTAAATTTTTGTGTAGACCATGGGAGCTAAAAAAGTTATTCAAGGTCAAAGGTTAAAATTTTTGGTATATTTTATTTTTCTCGAAAACTGTAACTTTTTCCAAAAAACACCTCAAACCAAAGTTTAAGATTCTTTTCTCTACAAAAACAGTCTTTATGATTTTTTTCCTAAGAGTTCCTAAGTAAGTTTCCTAAGAGAGATTCCTGAGATATCGCGATTCTAAACCTCAAACCAAGGTAATTTTAGGCATGCCATAGCCACATATATAAATATTATTATATATTGATAAAAGCGAGAGGCGTTAAAGTAAATCACATAAGAAAGTGTGCCTAAAATATTCTGAAACTATTTAAAAAAGTTTACGACAAGTATACGAAAATACATTTTCAAACATGTTAAATAGCGAAAAAATTTAATTATGCTTTGTACCAGGCGGCTACCGAGCGGTAACCTTGCACGGGGTGAATGACCCCGTCTGCCCATACTCGCGAACAACTGAGGATACAGGTTGTACGAAGTGAGAAAAACCTGTAAAAAATTCCTGTGCCTAAAGTATAGCTCCGATTGATCTGATTTTTGTTGTGTAGCCTGGAAATCTCTAGTAGTTCCGCCTTGTCACTGCTGCAATGGCCCTACAACTTGCAAAAATCACTAGGTCATCATAATTTTTTTAATACCAAAGTAATGCATATCCTAAATAGGTGTTAATAAAATGAAACGAATAAAATAGGTAAAACAACATTGCGGCACATCTTATTGGTTCTTTTCAATTTGTTACAAGTTGACACTTACATATTATGGTTAATAGGTGGGGCTAAATGTTTTTTTAATAATGAACTTTAAATCACTTGTGTTAAGGTTCTTTTTTAATTTTGACAGTTCGGTGTTAAGTTTTATTTTCGTTACGAAATTTTTTGATTGGTCACCGTCAAAACTTGCGATAAAATCTATGCAATAACTTAAAAATAACAATAAAATTTGATGAGATTAAATTTTTGCTTGCCGTGTAAAACTTATTATTATATTGTATTACTGAAGCTTGCTTATTTTAATATGATTATTAATTCACTGAAACTATTAACCACAATTTTAAATTATGCCCACCGAGTTTACGTCCGGTTCTCCTCAGATTTCGGCTGATGTTGAACGGGAACTAGTAAAGTATTACTTTTAAAGTTTATACAACAACAATCACATTTGAAATAAAAGTATAATAAAATTATACATAAAAATTCGTTATATTTAATCTGGACAATGTTTAACTTGCAACGTTTTCTACGTTGTGCTATGGTTGACTACAATCAAAGGTCGACACACGACAAGACGTAGTTAGTGATAACGACTTACTGTTAAAAAAGTTTTCCCGAGCTTTGTAGTAGGAGCTTAGTAAAATACTTCCTCATTGGTTCATAATTATAATAGTGAAAACTGTTTAACCAAATAGAAAGGAAAACGGTCTCTATTGTCTGAAAACTTGTTTACAATTGCAGATAGGATCAAGTTTCTACATAAAATAAACACACATAATATATTAGAATGATTCATCAATAAAATTAATGGTTATTCAATAAACACAAACGAATTAAAATATTAATAACTAGCTGTGCCAAGTGGTTGCGCTTAATTTCTAAGAAATCCATATAAATTTCAACACCCTATTTCACCCCCTTAGGGGTTAAATTTCTGAAAATCCGGATGCCTACGTCATAACTAGCTTTTCTTGGAAGCATCAACCGAGACTTCGCCTTCGCGGTCAATTCTGCGGTCGATATCACGGCTGATGGAATAATCCAGTAATTTTGCCCTTCAAAAAGAATGTAAAAATATCTTTCATAAAGTTACTACATTAGTGCATTACTATTTACAAGTTTAAAATCTGGAGTTCCGGTTTTTGGCTCTTTCCTTTAATACCTTTCAGTGAAATATGATCTTCTAGTGAAACTTAGTGAAAGAGACTAGCAACTCTCTAAGGACTATTAGACTGGTCATTTATGGGGCTAAGTAGACCTAAATATTCAGGTTCTATAACTAATGCTAAAGCGGAGATCGATTTATTGAAAAGAAAATTAGTGAGCGTAAAATCCAAGCTCGATTATTTGATATTATTAGTAATCGATATCCGCAACAAAAAACGATCCGATAAATTTGAGATCATTGTAAGACTTCTGTCTTCAAATAAAGTATAATCGACGTTTATCTTATGCTGAACCTATACTATATCTGTGAGGACCGCCGCATTACCGTCCTTGTTACAAGATGTGGCAAATGTTGGAAATACCTATAAAACCCACAAGCTTAAATAAACGGCTTCTCTACAACCATATTATGCTCTCCACCGCCGGAACCCAAGGATAATTAAAGTATACATAGGTATACATAGATATATAATAGTATTTCAAGCTCCTTCAATCAATCCACAACCCACATAGAAAAAATTTATAATGTCGCAACAATCTGTCGGCCTAGCAACCAAAAAGCACTCAGTGAACTTTACATTGAGTCACTCGAGAGTGATGAGTTACTTTTTGAATTTACCAAGCCAAATGTTTTAACGGAGCAGATCTTCAAAGAAACGCGTCATACCGAAATCCGGCGATAAATATTACACGTGGTGAAGGTATTACGAGAAAATAAAAATAGTAAAAATAGTAACTCGACAGAAGATGATGATGATGAAGCAAGAATAATGTTACATACACCAATATCTTTTAAATTAGTCACGTGAGCAGCCCTAAAATAAGATCTTTCAGGCTCGTTCCTGACACATTCCATCATTACATGAAAGACATCTTCAACTAAATTACATTCACCATTCGTAGTGATACTGCTGTAGTTTATTATACTCGTAGTCAACCTGAGAAATTTGCGTGCTTCCAAACAATTTTGTCATAAATATTACTGGCAGCAAATAATCGTAGCGCAATCATACTCGTAGTAATACCTCAATAACAAAGTAACATAAGGTGTAATCCATATCAATTCATTTATTTACATCTCCGTGGTGCGTAGCAGCTGGGCTTTACCTGGTTGCTCTCCTTCTTGGCTTAAGTCATTGCAATCTTGTGCTGTCTCCTGATTTGATTACACCTTTTATGACCATGACGTCACATAGATATATTGTACACGAACCTTATCATTAAGAGCCACAGCACACATGCGACTTTCAGACGAGGCGACCGGTGAATTTGCGAATCTCTGTGACATGTAGCGACTAGCGACGTTATTTGACATGAATTGATATACATTAGCGTCTAAGTCGTCGCGTCTAGTAGCTGTATTCAGCGTTTAAAAAGCGTCCAAGTGGTCGTGCATACTGAAGGCGCAGCGGCGGGCGCGCGAGGTGGTCACAGTGAGGCGCGAGGTAAGTAGCGTTTAGATGTTTATCTGTATATAGAATAATGAACTGTACATCACTTGAGTTAAGGTTCTTTTTTAATTGACACAACTTCAGTTGGCTTGACATAATGACGCGGGCATTATCACGCGTCATTGTGTCAAGCCAACGGGCCAGCTCGCGCCGCCTCGGGCGCCGAGCATTCAGTATGGACAACCACCAAGACGCTTGTCGCCGCGTCTAAAAGCCCCGTGTTTGCTGTCGCCCTAAGTAACACTAGCTCCCCATTTCCTTACAAGTTTGCTTTATTTTGTTAGACTTCATCCTCATCATCGTTATTAACAGCCTGTTAATCCGATACTGGAGTAAATAATTAGTAGGTTTCAGCTAGTACTGTGACGGTCCAAATATGTACTCATCATTCTTGGGTACTGTGGCTACGTGGCGGTCTCTTTCAGCCCGACACCTTCTCTTTTTTCAAAGTGTAAAGAAAAAAACGAGCAATGGGAAACACTTTAGGCCATATTGTGTACACGTGTTGTGTAAGCGACGGGGTAGTGCCGGCTCCATTCTGTTGCAGCAGCGAGGCACTACCTGCAGTTGGAAATAAAACTAGATAGTTTTGCGAATAATTCATTTATTTCAAATATTTTAATTCTATTATTATAATTAGTATGTAACATATATATATGTTATATATAGAAGAAATAGGCTTCTCCCATAGTTCTATGAATAATAACAAAAGAAACATTAGCAATCAAAAATGTCCGGACGACAAAAGATTAAAATGTTGATTTATTTAGATATATTTTTTAAAATTGTACAGAGAAAATAATTAGGAAAAAGGCAAGGTTTATTTATCTTAATTGTACAATTACATAAATAATATACGGACTTATAATTGGAATGTTGATAACTAATTAATTATTAAACAAAACGACGATTTTTTTTTGCCACGTCTCTAAATTTTCACTAATGCAAAGCTTCAATTTCGTGAAAATGACAAAAAAGCACTATGTTAGATACGAAAAGTATGTTTTTTGGGTACGCCAGTATCACTCACTACGAAGCATCGAGTGGGGTCGATAGTGACCGATACACAGAGAAGCTGGTAAATATGTAGATCTCATGATCGCCTATGTCCCGCTCCTCGCATCCAACAGCATGCTGCGCGGATATTTTAATGATCACTTCATGGTCATATTAAGAACAAAGATATATCTCAGTCTTTTGGCTGTGTGTATAGTAGAGACAGTATATCAAATACTTTTCTTTAAAGAATGACTTAGTATAGGAATGAGATTTTTTATATAATATAGTAAAAACTATTTTCATTAACCATGGAACTGTAAAAGAATTACAAGATATGTAGTCGCTGTACCCAGTACCTGTAAACAGAAATAAATATTTCATTTGTAGCTATCACTTTAGGCAAATTTCAAAATACTCAGATTTAGGATAAAACACTTACAGTGACACACAGTTTTCTTGAGAGCGTGCACACGCCCAGGGGGGAGTAGGAAGGCGGTGTAGAGGCCAGCTGTCTGCAGAACGTTTTTAGTTCGGCGTACAGAGGATCGTATTTCTTGATGTGACAGAGAAATCGATTGATCAGAACTTCAGTTTTCTCAATCTGTAAAAAAAATAAGTAAATCTCTATATTTTCATATTCGCGCCCGCTGAGTTTGTTTCGCCGGTTCTTTCAGGACATGGCTAGGTTCAAACAGGTGGTAGATGTCATTTTTAACTTTCATAAAGTTTTCTTTTCCATAATATATAATATATTATTGCTTCTTCTTCACAGTCTTAGTACATCCACTTCAACGACCAGGCTGGCGCAGTGGTACAGGGTTCGGATTAGTGGAGCATGTTGCGCTTATGGTCGCGGGTTCGAATCCCACCTTGGTCATGGATGTTTATATATTATGTATTATATGTATTTCCATAATAAAAAATTTAAATATATAAAATTTCTTAAATTTATAAAACATATTAAATACATAATATATTCCGTTGTCCAGTACCCGTAACACAAGTCCTTAGGGTACTTAGCACAGGGCTAGGCTAACGTGGTGTGTAAAAGTCCACAGATATTTATTTATATTATTACTTCTAAACTCCTCCACCACAGACGGCCCGCGCAGCCGATCTCCCGGCTCATCAGATCCCGGCAACTCTTTTATTATTAATTTACTATGGTATCTATGCAATGGAAATCATAATTTAATTGCCATAATAATGTAAAAACATTATTAGGTACATTATATTGTGCGATTTATCAAAGTATAGTTGTGGATAACTATGTTGTATCACAAGCGATATTAATAAAAACACTTACAGTACTTCACAATAGTATATTGTTCACGCAAGCACACCATTTACACAGTTCACAGAAGGCACGGAAGGGAATACAAAATGATAAAAGTCCAGGCATAGGATAGGTTAAAGATACTAAGAGTTCAAAGCAAGAGATAATGCGAGAATACAAATAAGCACTAACTGGCGAATTACAGCAAGTATGATAAGCAAGCAGCGTGCGCTCCGCGTCACGTAACAATTGTCACTCGTCAACCGGTTCTGCGAGCGGCGCAAGCGCAGGGTGCTGCTTTAGGGTAATGTCCATATCGATATAATTATATCGATATGGAGTTGTCGATAACGTTTAAGTAAATATTATTAAAATTAAAGGTGTTAATAGTTATTATATTATGAATGTGTTATGAATGTATATGAATGGATTATGACTGTATTATGAATATGTTATGAATGTATTATGGAAATGTAATAAATGTATTTTGACTGTATTATGAATATGTTATGAGTGTATTTTGTATAAATTATGATTGTGTCATGTGAATGTGCATATACCAGGTAGGTACAGGTAACCTACAAAAGTTTTAAATCTTACTACATATTTATGTTTATCTTGTCTTTAACAAAGTACCTTCTTTTAAAAAGCGTCTAAATGCCTGTTCTCTAACAGGGATAGTAATTGTTAGGTGTCGTAAGTCAATTAAAGTTTTATCCTTAACGAAATTATTTTTGCTGAAGTTGTTACTTTTAAATCTTAAAAGTACCTTCTAGGAACTAAAAAGTGTGTGTTTTAAATTTACATCCATAAACAATAACATAATATTACCTCCACTCGAGTCCAATACGCAGGTTCCACAACGCACCACATGCTCACCAAGTGATAGGTGAGCCACATAACTAGCAGCAACACCAAAAAGAAGTCTTCAAAAGAACCTGCCGGAAGATTAACAATGAAATCCTTACAGTTACTTTATTTACATTACAAGTATAATTATTTACATCTTTAAAAGCAAAACTCTAAATAGTTAATTTGATTCAGTTTGTCAGCTAGGTGTAGAAGTGGCGGTCAGATCGCCGCTTTCCTGCAGATGCCTTTCCTACATTCACATTATAAATATTTATTTACTTTCCTCAAAATATTATGCCTCTTTCTTCCGGCTCTTGACCGCAGGAGTGAGGTATCTGCTTGCAGTGCCTGTCGCTATGTTGATATTTGATAATCGAGCGACTGAGGTGAATAAGGAAATAATATTTACTTACATAATATAATGATTACTAAATAGTACGGTGTTACAACTAATGACATAAATAACGATATCAGAACCAACAACAATAGTAGTCCAAAGCCGCTGTTGAGTTCCCGCACCACGTCGCACGTGCACCCGTAAGCAACAGACAGATCATACTTTCCAATCCCTCATTCTCGGTATTTTCTGTAACAGTTTAAGCAAACGTGAAAAAAGTGTATGTAACGTCAGTTAAAATAACAATTTCGTTTCCGAAGCTTGCAACAGTGCATTTTTGTTACATTTTTTTTTCCAACGATGCAATATTTTGGAACCCTTTTTTTTGTAAAAATTGCAATTTAGTGGCACAAACGAGCTCGTAACTGGTAATTTTGATAAGACTATATATTGTATTATATTTATATTAACTATATTATATAGTATATATTAGTTAACCAATAAGCAATCTAAAATGCTTGCCTGAATATTATTTAACATTTTCTCTGGCGCATTGGATGAGAGAAGGCAAGGAGGCAACTTTTGTATAATACTTATGTGGAGGACGTATATAGGTGTCGGTTATCATCAAAAGATTCTCGTTTCTACCCAAAATGTTATACAAATAAATAATTACCAGGTATTGATGCAACTGTTACCAAGTTATCGACAAAATTATTTATTTGATTATTGTTTGCTTCTGCTTTTGGAAAATAATTATTTTTCATCTTCAATCTTCCTTTCGTGGTTAGTCCTATAAATTTAAAGGGGAATTTTGAATTGCAACTCTATTTAAAAATTAAGCAAACAACAATTATCCACTAATAATGTACCAGTACTTATATCAAATAAATGACTGTTTAT
This sequence comes from Calycopis cecrops, assembly GCA_001625245.1. Classification (NCBI taxonomy): domain Eukaryota; kingdom Metazoa; phylum Arthropoda; class Insecta; order Lepidoptera; family Lycaenidae; genus Calycopis; species Calycopis cecrops. The sequence goes on from LUGF01047875.1 coordinate 173,260, forward strand.
CAAATTAAATAATTGTATAACTAAATGTGTAGTATAATAAAATGTCTAAAATATATCAGGGTTAGCGACTTTATTTATCTAATTTTACTACGAAAATCTTGTTAAAACCACAGATATAAGCATTCTAAAACATAGACAGTCCCCAAGGAGAAGGAGTCTGGCCTTTTCACCAAGGCAAGCCTGCCGCTGGAGGGGCCCTGTTGCTTGTAGATCTGGGGCCCTCCAATCCGTCCGTCGGTAGTGGCAATAGCCGAGCCCGACACTGTACCCGGTTGAAAAATATTTTTTCACTACAAATAAGTTTCTTTCAAGCAGAGTTTAAAACAATGCGTATTTTTCATTTTAGTCAAAAATGAGACAATTTTTTTTTTGTACATTATTTATAACAAATTAATTGAACAATCCGTATAAATAAATGTGCCAGTTGTTATTATTTTCACGCGCTACCCAGATTAAAAAGAAATGGTCAAAAAAGACCCAAAGAGTGAGATATGAAGAATTTTCAGCCGCGAGCCGATTTGAAACTTTCAATTTCACTTTTTTCACGACTGATCCAGTGATGACGTCACACACACATACGCGTCGCTCCAACAGGGTTGACAAAACATTAATTAACAACTTCTGGAAACACTTTTTCTGGTAAATAATATTTTTATAGCAGAGTTTAAGTATTGTACTAGAGGTAGGTCGAGTTTCGATCATTAATATTCATAAATAAACAAGTTATGATTTTTATAAATAGAAAAATTATCTTCGCCCCCAATAGAGATAGAGCTTTATTTTTTTTTTTAATAGTTAAAGAATCGTCAAAACTTAAAAATAAATTTTCACATCGATACGAAAAATTGCCCCTTGGCAAAATGCGACAACGTGCGGACCAAAAATGGACCATTTTTCGGAGGCCATTTTAAAAACGACAACGATCGAAATTGGACCAATGCTTTTCATATTAATAAAATATAAGTCAAGAGGCAAAAAATAAGCATCCATTCGACGACTACAACCACGGGAAGGTTTTAAATTTTTATTTTACTTTTTTTTTAGCGTTTATTGTAAATAACTCAAAAAGTTGTAAAAATTTTTCAAAATAAAAATTATGGTATGTATAAGTTGTTGTAAGGAATATTTATGCACAGTTACAAGCGTACAGGAACAATATAAAAAAAATATTTAAAAACTTGCGTGTTTTTGACGGTTTTTTTGCAATTATTTAAACAATTTGTTGACCGATTTTGAAGTTTAAGGTCGCAAAATGACCACATTTTGATCACTTTAAAAAGATCAAAATTTTAAATCGATATTGTTTGTTGTGTTTTAGTTATCTTAAAAAAACCGTTTTTTACCTATAAAACCATTTTTTAAACAGTCTTATGCAACTCCAAAAATGACACACTACTAACAACCGAAATTCTGCTACAAGAGGATCGTATAGATATATATATATATATATATATATATATAGTGTTTTCTTAGACGAAACATACATTCATGCATCATATGCAGTGAAAAAATTTTGGCAAAAAGATGGCGAGGACGGAGTACTAACAAATGATTCTGCTGGAACGCGATGAATTATTGTTAATGCAGGTGGAGAAATGGGATTTATTCCTGATGCTCAATTGATTTTTAAATCACAGAGTAAATCCGGGGATTACCATGACGATATGAACAGGACTAATTTCATGAAGTGGCTTTCAGAGAAATTTATACCCAATTTGCCTCCAAACTCCTTAGTCGTCATGGATAATGCTCCCTATCACACCGTACAAGTGAATAGAGCACCTACTATGAGTTTGTAGCAGCCACCTACATAAATTAATCTATAGTGACAGCGGTTCGGACAATTATGTAATTCTCACATGTGCAAAGTGTTTGCACATATTGTATCGTCACTGCAGGACCTTTCCCAAAGCAAGATGAAACCATCACATAAATCTATCACACTTAATGACCATTAGGTGACCACTCTTACCTTAAGTCTTCTTACTTAAGAGTGGTCACCTAATGGTCATTAAGTGTGATAGATTTATGTGATGGTTTCATCTTGCTTTGGGAAAGGTCCTGCAGTGACGATACAATATGTGCAAACACTTTGCACATGTGAGAATTACATAATTGTCCGAACCGCTGTCACTATAGATTAATTTATGTAGGTGGCTGCTACAAACTCATAGTAGGTGCTCTATTCACTTGTACGGTTAATGACAATTAGGTGACCACTCTTAAACCTTCCCCGAAGTAAACCGAAACTGCATTCATAAATCTGTCACACATAACATTTTGTAACTCAATTTATCTTGCCACATTTTTTGTACATAATATTCTAAGCTATTTAAGCGACTTCTTAAACGATAAATATATCATTCCTTATTCAACCTTACTGGAGTCTCATTCAACGACCTTTCCTAGTCTTGTAGTAATACCATACAGTGGTAACCTTACAAGTTCGTCAAAACTGCAAATGCAAAATTGGATTACAAATAAGGGATTGTCATATTTACCATCAATGTTGATATCAGAACTCTATCAAATTATAAAAGAGCACAAAGAAGCACCAATTTATGAGGCTGACCAATTATTGATAAGTCACGGCCATCAAGTGGTAAGGTTTCCCCCTTACCACTGTGACTTAAATGCTATTGAGTTTATGTGGAGCATGGAGCTAAAACAAAGTTTAGTTTCTGTTTTAGCTCCATGATGTGGAGCCTTTTAAAAAGACGAGTAGCTTCTAATAATGTCGGACAAAAATTTGGGAATATTGTAAAACTAACTGAAGAAGCTTTTTTATTTATAACCCCCCATGATTGGCAAAAACAGTGTCAAGGCGTCAAAAATATAGAAGACAAATTTTATGAATGTGATGGTTGTATGGACAATGTTACTGATAGTTAATTACTCTATCAGAATAAATTAAAATAATAAATAATTTAAATTTAGAACTGTGTCTTCATTTACGACCTCCCTAGTTTTATAAATGTGTGTTATTTAAAGAGTGAGCGAGTGATAAATAGACACGATGGTAAGTCTTATTTAAAATTATGCAAGTAAAACGATATTAATCTGTTAGTGGGTAAATACATGTTTAGATAATGGGGGTAAATGGTACATATACTGTTGGCAACACCGTAGGCAATGCTGCCAATTCAGAAGTCAGGGGACAACTTATGGTGAACGGAAAATGAAGCGTTTTTTATTACAGCCGGCTTGTGTCTATATACAATTTATGGTTAATATATTATTTACAACAAAACACGATAACATAAGTAAGGGTGAGCGTAAGTTATAATAATTTGCACAACATTCGTTTCAGTTTTATTATTTTTCATCTTTGGTACAAATCATTTTGCATTTATATGACGTATTTTCTTTAAGTATATTTTCTGCCATTTTTGTTTTTTCAATGTTGTGCGATGACGACTGTAAATTTTCTCGATATCCATGGTCATTACTGTTCCTAATTGTATTCGAAAACAATTGACTGCTGCGTGCTCTTTCTATCAATTTACTCAGGAGAGAATAATCTTCCGGTTTTAGCTGCAATGGCGTATCAGTATTGGTGGCTGCGTCACGTCTACTGCTGCTTAATACGCTATTGGTTCTCTTTGGCAAATCGTTATTGTTGTCCTCTGAACAGGATGACTCGTGTTCTTTTTCAATTATATCGTAAGATTGTGATCTGGGTCTTTGAACGATACTATGTTTTTTAATTAATACAGGATCGATGTTGCTTGATAAAGTCTTAGAATCCGTACGTTTAATGTTTGATGGGTTGGCCAATCGTAATTCCATTGTCTTTTTAATGGCTTGTGGAGGTTTGGATGCCAAATCAAGCAACATTCCTTTCTTTTGGAAATTACTTAGAGAAAATATAGGAAATGGACGTTTGGTTGTAGTAAGCGATGAAAGGCTTGATTTTCTTTCACCTAATAAATTAGAGTTCTCATATGAGGAAAATTTACTTAATTTCAAAGGTTTTAATGTTTCTTGACTAAAAAAATTAACAGAAGGTTCAGATCTCCCTAGTGTTAATTTGGTGTTTTTACGCTTCTTATTTAATATTAAATTTGGTGTTTGCATTTGAGAATTTAAAGGCTTAATTTTTCCCCCATTTGCGGGTCTATTGAATTTAGAACGTTCCAAATTATCAGTACGCTCGCTAATAGACTTAATTCTTTCGTTCCAATCCATTTTTAATTCATTAAGCTTATCATTAATCTTATTATGTGCATTAGAAAAATATTCTCGAAAATCTTCCGTGTTTTTTAAAACATCTTGATACAAATCGTTTGAATGTTTTCGATTAATATTTTTATCCATACCTATGCCATTGTTTAAATTGTTTAAAAACATTGGTCTACGTGACTTTAAACTATCGGAATTTAATTCAAATCTATTTAATAGATCAGAAACCAAATCCTGTGTATTTTTTTCTAAGGGAGACGTTTTATCCATTTTTTTTAAGATTTTCTGTAAATGATCATATTGATGTTTATTGCTACTAATATGATTTAATGGATCTCGATCTAAGGTATTTGGACTTGTTATTTTTGCTGAGAATGGTTTCAAAGATGACTGTAATGATAATTTTGGCTTCATATTTTGAGCATGTCTTTGTTGATTTTTGTCAATTTGCACAAAATGAGCACGATTTACAATTGGTTCACTCGCTTGGATACTCATCTCATTAGAATGTATATCTCTGCAAGCCGCTTCATTAGAGCTTATAGCCTGACTTGAATCAGTCCGCAGAGTAAAAGCATGGCTTGTAATTGGTTCACTTGCCTGGACACTCATGTCATTAGAATCTATATCTCTGCGATCGGTTTCATTAGAGTTTGTAGCCTGACTTGAATGAGCCTGCAAAGAAGGGACACGAGTTTTAATTATTGGTTCACCTCCTTGACCACGCATATCATTATTCTTTATATCTATGCAGCCAGGTTCATCACGGCCTTTTGCCCCGTTCGTGTCATTTAGGCTTGTGAGAAGATTTGCGGTACTTAAATCAGTTTCATGCATTTCGTGATTTATGTCCCTGGAATCTTTAACTTGTTTACTTTGGACTAATAAATTATTGTAATAATTTTTGTTCAATGTTCTGTCTTCTGTATATTTCAAAGTTGTATCATTTAAGCTCCGTGTCCCATTATTTGAGTGATCAGTATCAAATTCTATTTGATTAATGTTATTATGATTAGAACTTACAACATTTGAATTTTCTGAATTGTTACATAAATATCCCAGTTGAGATATAGAACTATCAACCAGTTCAATTGATTTACTTAACAATGGCATACTTTTAATAACTTTCTCTTTTGAACTTTCGTCAGGATTTTTTTCTATTCTAAAACTTTTACTAGAGTCATTTTCAGTGTCCTCATATATGTGATCTTCACTTTTTTCTTCAAATGGCTTAACATTTTGGGTCAACTCTTGATTACTTGCGGTCGTAAATAGATCCTTGTCCTTCTTATTGCTCATATTCAAAATCGAGTCACTCATTTTTTGGAGGTCATCTATTGCAACACTTTGTTCGTTATTTTCTCTTTCGTTTGAGTTTAATTTTTGATTATTTAATTCTTTCGTATGTTGTACATTATTTTTTCCGTTTACTGTACTTTTGTGATCTGTGTCCACTACTTGTAATACAGTTTGCAAATTTTGTTTTAATTTTTCTTGCATGTCGTCATTAACTTTTTTGAAATTTTGAAAATTTTTAATAATATCTGCTCTAATCAATGGTATATTATTATGAGACTTTTTGATGTTTTGGGTTCTGTTACTGTTAATATTCATATTTAAAAGTGATTCATTCTGAAACCCCGTTCTCGTCTCAGTCTCTTCTGAAATTAAAGTATGATTAAAAAGCTTGATATGTTGCTCATTACTTTCAACTTCTAATGATGTTTCTTCTGTAACAGGAGTATTGTCGTAGCCAATCAAATGATTCTGGTTTGATTTTTCTATTAAATTGGCCATAGTGGTAGTAGTTGCTATATCAGATGATATCTTTGACAATGAATTTGCGTTAGCTCTATTGTTTAAAATATAGGAAGATTGCAAAAAATCTGAAGACTCTAGCTTCGTCTTAGCATTTTTTATATTAGATGAGCTAGGAACAGCATCAAAATTTTTAGTTTCAAGACACTCTTTAGTATTTTTTATGTTATCATCTTCATTTACGGAAGCATTCATTAATATGTCATTATCAGTTTGTCGTCTCTCTGCTGATTCGATATTTTTTGTTTGCTTATTGTTATTTATATTTTGTAATGGTATAAGTTCAACATCTTTTAATTTCAATAAATTTCTTAATTTCGTTGGTTTATCAGTATTCTTTAATATAAGAGGTTTTAAAGAATTTTTAAATCTTTCAGTTAGACCAGTTTTTTCTGTAAAAGTAGCAGAGATAGGAAAGGCTTTATCATTTTCATTGAAGTTTATATTATTTTTCGGATTTTTTAATTGCTTTAAAATAGGATTTGATTGAATGGATTTCTTTATATTATCGACAAACGTTGATAATTTCAAATCAGGAACCTTGGTCTTTGAAGTATCTGAGTTGGAAGTTCTGTCACCAAATCTTTCACCGAGTGGATCGTTTTCCAACAAATTTCTCATGACATAACCATTGGAAGGTTTTTGTAAAGAATTTTGCACATTACTGCCTGCATTGTCCATATCCGAAAAATGTATCCTACTGTTTGCCCTACTTTTTAATGCCTGCAAGTTACGCCTTGGTTCTAAGAACAACGAAGATTTTAATTTATTTGCTTCATAATTGCTTGCAGTTCCTAAAGGCGAATGAATACAACGTGTTTCTTGTACATGGGATGCCTCTGGTACAACTTCCATGTCATTTCCTGTCTCTTTCTGATTTAAAATTATATTTATTATATTTCCGGGTAAATCAGACGATTGAATTAGCGGTAAATCTGTTTCTAAAGCTCTTGCGACGCTTCTCACAGCATCTCTAGCTAAAGCATCTTCATACTCTTCATTTGTCACTTCTTGTAAAGTTTCTAAAACAGAAGAAGCTAATCCGACCTCGGGCTTTAGTAGGGGTTCTGGCTCTTTTTTCATGATATTTGGGCTGAAAAAAAAATTTAAAAAATGATGATAACAGCTATCATACTTACATATAATTTACAATTCGCTTTTCTAGGGTTTCGTAGCCAAATGGCAAATAACGTAACCCCTTTAGATTCGTCATGTCGAAGCCGAACTCGAAGAACATCGCCGGGGAAGAAATTGTCGCTCACTAGAAACCCCCGCCAAATAACAGCTATGCTGTTGCGTCTTGTGCGGATTGTGAATATTAGAGGGAAGGAAGGATGGGGAGCAACATGTCAGCGTTATAATTGAATGTGCGATTTCGAAAAGGGCATGTTATGTCAGAATTATCAAACTATTCAGGAAACGATAAAAACTAACAGTTTTAATAAAAAAAATATTATTATTCAATATTTATTGATTACATGAAAAGGCATGTTAGCAACCAAAAACTACAAAAATGTTTTGATATTCCAATTAATAAATATAAATAATAAAAGATATTTACGATTTATGAACCTTTCGAAATTTACAGTATAAATTATATTATGTAATTTAAGGACAAACAAAAAGAGAAATAGTGTTCAAATCGCTCTAAACTTATAGTTTGACTAAATATAAGGAAACAAAATATACTCAACATAAATAATATATATTTATCGGTGAGGGGGGTACTTTGAAAATTAACCATCCATATTAAAGCGATAATTTCGAAAAGAGCACATATCTAGTAGTTGTGACATTTTCGAAATTATATTCGACGTTGACATTGGAATGAATGCCAGAGTATGCCTTTTTCAAACAAAACAGGTGAAACAAATTTATATTATATACTAGCTGCGCCCCGCGGTTTCACCCGCGTAACTTTCGATCCCGTGGGAATATCGGGATGAAAAATAGATGTTAGCCGATTCTCAGACCTACTCAATATACTCACAAAATTTCATAAGAATCGGTGACGCCGTTTCGGAGGAGTATTACAACGAAAACTGTGACACGAGAATTTTATATATTAGATGTATACAAATATTAGGGACACATTAAAATTAAAAAACGTATTTCTCAAAACATACGAGATGTGACCTTTTCGAAATTGTATGTTCAATTATACTAATAATAACTATTAAAAGTATATATTAAATAAAAATACTGACAGCCAAGATATGTATCAGACCAGTACAACTAATAAATATCTTGTAATATTATAACGCAAATAAGTGAGCACTAGGAAAGGAATTCATCTATTAAATTCAATTCATCTATTAAATGAGGCTCGAAGTAGGAGTTCCCCACGAAACAAAAAAAGGTCTTGAAATAGAAGGGACAAAGATGAACAAACACATCGTAAGCAAATAGGAACAGTCTACGACGAGAACTTAGTTGGGGTTGCCCCTTCAGCTTGCTTACATACTTCACTAAGCATTAATATTTATAAATGCTTACCTTATAATAGGTCGCAGCACTTGTAAAGCTGGAGATAGTATAGATGACGCCGTTTCTAGTTCAGGATCTCTATTTATACACGGACAGTCATCTGGACTGGGCATGTCCGGGTGGAAAGATAATTGGTCGCTTGTAACATCTTCTGGCTTTGGACAAGGACAGCATTCGCCGAAATCCAGTTGTCTTGATTTGCGAAAATTTTCACTGTTTGGTGTTACAGATCTTGAGCATATCTAAAAATAAGGACATCTTGTAGTAATAATTTTTAATCTTTCTTAACTAGAACTATTAACTATATCTTAAATTTTATTTTTATTTCATTAACCATCGTACACGTTGTACTCACATGGTTCCATACCAAAATGTCTATACCTAAATAAGTTCAACCTTAGACAATAATCTTAGTAGGTATATACCTAATATTATACCTAAATAAATATAGGTAGGTATTCATAGTATGCGTAAAATAACACTTCTCTAAGAATTGATGTGAAAGTTGATTATAAATTACAGTAGGTATCGAATTCCATAAAAAATATTTTTTATGTCAAAAAGGAAATGATAGGGATAAATCCCTCGAGAGTAAAACTCCAGTCGTAGCTAGAAACACAATTTTCTTTAAAAATAAGTTTCTTAAGGTGTGGTTAATATTAAATTCGAACCATCTCAATCTGTGAACATTATCGTCATCATAATAACATAAGGTTAGTTTCCTAATGGCTTAGGCAGAAGAACCGATGGCCAAATGTCACGATCCTTATGGATTTCTTTTGCTTCGTTCCCGTTTATTATTCTCGCGATAGATACAAACACGCAGCTCACAAATACACCTTCAGACTGTAGGTTCTCCACCTATCTGATCACGGTATGTGAGTCTTGGTACCAACATCCACATTCTCATTAATCTGTTTTGTTAACCTTGGATATGCTTTCCTTTCCTTAATATTGATTAATGTTATTGAGGGTAGGTAATTATGGGTAGGTTGCAAAATTATTACTTCACATTAAAACACCGATACTTCGTCTTTCGACGCGACTTCGCAACTCATAAATGTAATTATGGTTACAAAATTAGCGATAAATAGGTACATTGGAATACCTGGAATACTGGCGGACGCAAGATATTCATTTTAAGCAAAAAGTGCAGCAAATTTATGTTTGTCTACTTACCTACTTATACATAGGTACAAGTTAACACGCTCGTACCTACATCCCGTTGCATTGATATGCATCTACTATAAATTACCAGGCTTTGAATTATCTCGCTTTGTGTCAAATTTCACTAGTAATAAATTATACTAGTAACAAATTTTATTAAAAAAGATAAGGCCTATAGTAGGCCTGTAGGAGCAAGATATTTCCTATAGTAGTCGGGGAAATTGATTTCTTGTCTTTTCGTAGATGTAGGTATTATACCTGAACAGGCACTTAGCCTAAATAACTAGCGACGCGCGGTAAAATTAAAGTAGTAAAAACTAAAAATATTTTATTGCTCATCAAAGTGATGACATTATAGCTACTACTAAATAGTTATGTCTAATAATTAAAGTAGGTCCATCGCTTGAAATAAATTACGCCTACCTCATCAGAAAATCTGTTGTTTTCATAAAGAAAACAGTAACTAGGATTGAATCTACATAATTAAATAGTAATTTTTTCAAAACTTACTACCTTACTACCTGCGTATTTAAAAAGTCAGAATTATAAATTAATTATATTTTAACGCGGACTACATCTATTAGTTAAAAACGTAATAAAATATATTTTATTTACTCACGGTAACCCATGCTAGGGATAATAAAAACAGCTCTCGAGACCCCATAGCACTCCACTGTGTAAGTGTACTTACGCGAGTGTGTCAAATTCGGCCCCTAATATTGAGCAGCAATAACCAGTGGCTATCAGTTCTCTGATAATATCTAAATCTCTAAGTACGTGTCAGATCTACTCTTAGGTGAATACGTGATTATAACGCGCTTTGATTAAGATAATCGACGAGTGATTAAAATAATATAACACACGTTCATAATCATAATCTCCAATCTCCTGATTTTATTGAATACTTACGCCTCTTAATTTTTTAAACATTATAGGGGGTAAACAAAAAGGCGTTTATTGACTGCTGCCGCTCATATACATCCACAAGTCTAGACGTCGTGTCATGCAGACGCTTTGCTTTTCCTTCAGGCTTCCACGAGAAAAAGCATCTTTCTTCGGGTCTTATCGTATCAAAAATACCGAGGGAGGCACCTGCTTCTACAGTTCTGTCGTAAGTACCAGCTACCTTTCTCGGTATTTCCGATCCGATACGACTTAGGGATCTTCAAGAAAAAAGCATTCCTCTTTCTTAAAGGCCGGCAACGCCTCTGCAATACACCTACTTAGTTTTGCGGATGTCTAAGGGCGGCGGTAGTCACTAACCTCCTGCTCGTTTGCCCCCTATATCATAAAAAAAAGTACGCGCTAAGAAACGACGTTTGTATCTCACAGTTGTGGATTTACGAACATCGAAGTGGTAGGCGTGAAATTTTGAGTTCTTGACTATTTCCGAATATGGAATTCTGCTCCAAAAGCCGAACAATTCTGCGGAACTCCGCCCATTAAAATACTGTTAATTAGGGATGCAATGGAAACCGACAACTCAAGGGATCAAAAGATATAAATGCCCGAAAATAACATGGTTATCAATACTCTCCGTTAAATAAAAGGACCTGAAATATCAGGCCAAAAGGTGGGAACAGTATTCCATAGCTTGCCGGACCTGTATCTTTAAGTAAGCCAGAAAGCAGCAAGCAGCGAGAGCAAACCCAGCTTCTTTGAGGCACGTTTACATATTATGTTTATCCTCCGATTCCAACTGACTGCGGAACCGTTTGTACAACCGACTGTAGAAGCGGTTACTATCTATACCAGCAGTCTGCAACCCGCGACCCGCGGGCTGCATGCGGCCCGCTGACGTCATACTTGCGGCCGGTGAATGTCTTCGTGAATGTCTTGTAAATAAGTTATTGGGGGACCAGACAACATGCCCAAAAAGGGTAAATTGGGCTTCTAGGGTGATGTGCAAAGTTGCCAACCGCTGATCTATGCTTAGTCTGACCATAAATACTGTTACAATTAAAAATAAAAAAATATTACATTTCTATTTACAATCTGTAATTTTTATACGATTGTTCATTGTGTTTTCTCATTTTGGCGCCAATACATTGTTCAATATTTTGCGATATTAAAATGGAGTGGGGTAATAAAGAGAACAGAATCACTGTGATTGCATTACACAAAGTAGGTATGAAACCAAATGCAATTTTTAAAACTCTCCATACGCTTGATAATAGTCAAATACTTGTGTACCGGGCTATTAATAGGTACAATGAGACTTCCTCTGTTTGTGACTGAGAAAGATCTGGCCGTCCACGTACTGTTCCGTACGAAAAAGGTGGCCAAAACAGTAAGGGAAAGAATTTGAAGATATCCTGGCCGAAAGCAAAATATTTTATCTCGGGAAATAAGCATAGCACCTAGAACCATGTAGCGCATTTTAAGAGATGGCTTAGGCTTGCAGCCTATAAGAGACGGAGTACTTACCTAAAGCCCTCCACTGCTCGTTTGCCTGGGGCAAATATATTTTGAAGTTATAGCGTTACTCACATTAGGCAGAAGAATATTAACCCTTAACTGGTATCATAAATTTGACAAACGTAACTGGTATCGTGGGGATATCGAGGTCCACCATATGATTTTTGCTTCTAGCGAGCAAAATTTAAGTATATGCCTTGTTAAATGCTCATAAATGACAAATAATAAGCTTGATATATTATTAAATCAATTAATTTTTATTATTCTTACTAAATTATTTTATGAGATCACAAATTAGTAAAAACTTTTTGGTAAGTATTATTTTTGTGCGTTAAAACTGATGATGATAAATGAAAACAATAACATTTTACTTACTCTATGTAAACTTCAATATAAAAAACGCTTTACAGTGTAGACAGAGAAAATTACAGTATAGACAAGTTTTCCTCTGCTTACGATTTACAGTCGCTAATTTTCATTTCACAAAAATCAACTTCAATCTCTACTTATGACTTATGCATAAAATTACAAAATTTGATTAAGTCAATTATCACAAAATAGTGTTTTTGTGCTACTATGTACTTTGATAAAGAATTTTGAACAATTATTGCCAACCAAATTTTAAGATTTGGTTCAGTATCGTTAGTTAATACATTCGATTTATGAAATAAAAAAAAAACAAAATATTATGTTGGTCCTATGTAAAAAACAAAACTCGTGGATAACGAAATTATTGCGCGGCACTTGTGAAAATATACATATGTTTATACAAGGTTGATACAAGCGAAAGGCATTAAATTAAACCACTAATAAGTGCCTACAGTTAATCCGAAACTATTAAAAATAAGATTACGACAAGTATACGAAAGCACTTTTTTCGAACAAATTAAACAGCGAAAAAACATAAATATCAACATCTTTGTAACGTCTCGTACAGCGAACGGCAACCTCGTACGGGGTGAATGACCCCGGCCGGTCATAGTCGGCGACAGCTGCGATACAGCGTGTACGAAGTGAGAAAAACTTTTAAAAATATCTGTGGCTATATTACTCCGATTTATCTGATTTTTGTTGTGTAGCCTGAAAGTAATACACTAAATATGTAGTTTCATTTAATGCTTCTCGCTTGTATCAACCTTGTATAAGATAGACGTGTAATGCTATTTAGGTATTATAACTTTGTTTAATATAATGATCATTTCAATCCATGATTATTTAAAAAAATTTAAAATTAGACGTTATTATTTAAAACACACTCTTGGGTTGACTTAAACTTCCGTATTTTAAAATTTGGCTAGTGACCAAATTATAAGCCTTATGTTTAATAAATACGTAGTCGGCACATTTTTTATCTCGACTTTCCTTTTGTTTAATGAGTTGCTCCCTAGTGCCTAGCGTCCAGTCAGGGGGGAGACAGTGTCATACATACTATAGGTGACAATTTTTCGCTGCGCCATCGCTGTTTTTAACCGCGTAAACTTATAAGCACGTAGTACCCAATCGAGCTACAGATGGCGCTTTAGCTAAATCGATAATTGCAAATTTTTTTATAAAAAAAATAAATATTAATAAGTTTCAATTTTAAAAATAAGTATAGTACGCTTATTTACATTTTTTTACAGCGACATACTGAGTTGGAACCAATTTGTGGCACACATAAGATTATGTACATGTCTTATGCATTGGTTAATCCCTTTTTCCATTTCATGTAAATTATGTGTATCGCAAATAAATAATTCTTATTCTTATTTATTCTTATTTGGATATTGATGTAAATTCAACATTATTTTCATTATTTCGGCAAGTTTAATAAAAGATTTTTAGCATGGCAAGAACATAGAAGATAGAAGACAAATTATCTACAATCACAGATCAATACAAAATGGCGTTTACGCATGTCTGTAGTCTTCCTCCATTTTGTATGTTTTTTGTGGTTTCTCGGTTTAGTTATAAGAATCATGAGCAACATTCGCATAAATATACGAAAACTATAAATTTAAGTAAATATAAAATAATTTATTATAATAATTAGAATAGATTTACGTAAGTTACGATCATTTTAATGGATTCTATTGAGTTTGATATAAATATCCACTTGTAGAATAAGACAGAAATTACCTATATTGTAATTCCGTTTATGTGAATATTTATATCAAACTCGATAGAATCCTTTAAAGTATCGAAATTTACGTAAATATAGTTACCTAGGTAGTATACCTAGGTATATACCTATATCTGTATAGCTTTTGGGGTTAGTTCAGCGGATATGATATCAGATGGCGACACCATTCAATAAAGGTGTCAATAATTCTTGTGAGTGGGCTCTCTATTCCTTGTATATTACAGTACTCTATGCGTCCAGTGTAATATTTTTTTTTTAATAAATCATAATAAGACGTAGACATTGTATTCTCTGTCTACTAAGATGTATCACGAATTGTCATGAAATAGTAGATCATATTACAACCCGCCAGTGGTGGAAGGGGGGTCCGGTCCCCCCAGTCAAGATAGCTCATAGAGCTCTTCAAGCTCATTACCCGTGTCGGCCACTTTTTAGCTGCCGCGCGCGAGCTGCTCCCCTCCGTAAAGGTGGTGAGCTGAGGACACCCGATGTCCTCGGCCATGATAATAATAGTTTACCTATTAATTCGCAATAAGTCCGGTTTGCCTTCTCCCATTCGTCTGGGAAAGAAGGAGGGGTCTGTCCGAGAGGCTCGAGTTGTTATCACTCGCCTCTCATAGCGATGAAGCTGCCCTAGGCATTTTGCCTGCTTTAGCGTATTGTCTATCTAAAAAAAAAAAAAATAGATCATATCACAAGGGAGTAAAATAGTAATTTTAAGGCGAGGGTGCTATTTTGAAACCAGAATGGAATGAAGGATCCTGGAATATAATCACGAGCGCAGCAAGGGATTCTAGAGTAGAATCCTGAGTGTAGCGAGGGATTCAAGGTACGGCGCCAGAGGGTAATAATATTTTGCGACCGCAGGATATACTCTACTTTTCATCCCTATATTTGAGAAAAATAAATAAGTCAATCGTGTTTATTATTACAATACTTTTTACTTTTAGTAGATATCATAAAATTAAGTACTTAGATACACAAATACAATTTTATATTTACATTAATTGTGCAATTATTGAAAGATAAATGTATTGTTTTGTTGTTTAATTTGCCCAAAAGACAAAAGAGTTATCCATACAGCCGAATATGCAACGCGCGGTGCGTACTACTCTACCGTGCCTACCTCTTAGGTCTGTGGTTCATCTTTTTGGTTGTAATTTTTAAAGCAACATTAGCGTTCTAAATTCAAATCTCATTATTACCCTGCGAAACCCTTCTAACAAAAACACTTATTTTAGGCGCACTTTTTGGCGAACCAATGAGCGTTTTTCGAATTGATGGAATGAAAATATTCTAAAGTGTCTAAATCTTTATACAGTTAGCCATAACACGGCACGTTATCGGATATTTAAAACGCTAGTGGCTACACTGGTCTAGTTGTCAAACTTCAAAAAATTTTAAACTTCGTTTGAAAGTCGTTACAAATGTAAGCTGGATTAATAACGATAGAAAATATATAATTTATCACAGCATAAGAATTAATAATAGAAAATTTATTAAATGTATCATTAAAGGGATATTAAAATTGCGTGGGAAGTAGTAAATTATACTAACTTCATCGTTCACATTTTTGTATTAAATCGTGCAAGATCCCACACTACAATATGGATCATTTTGTAAAAATAGAAAAAATTGGTGAAGGTACTTATGGTGTTGTGTATAAAGGTAAAAATAAAATAACTGGTCAGTTTGTGGCTATGAAAAAAATTCGGTTAGAGTCCGAGGATGAAGGCATTCCGTCGACCGCCATAAGGTTTGTAAACACATTCCTGTATTTACATATTTATGTGTTTTCAATATAATTTGTTTTATTATTTTTTTTAGAGAGATATCGTTATTAAAAGAACTAAATCATCCCAATATAGTAAAATTGGAAGATGTTCTGATGGAGGAATCCAGGCTTTATCTTATCTTCGAGTTTCTTTCCATGGATTTAAAAAGATACATGGATTCACTTGGTTCTGGAAAGGTATTTATTATACCTAACTTGTTGAATTTTGTGGCAACTCATATCAATGAGTAAGAAATATTTTTCACTAATGACACTAATTATGTTACAGATGATGGACCCTAGTGTAGTCAAAAGCTACTTATATCAAGTCAACAGTGCAATTTTGTACTGCCACCAACGCCGTATTCTGCACAGAGATCTCAAACCACAAAACCTTCTCATTGACAAGACTGGTATTATCAAGGTATTTATAACATATAAACATCATATTGTCAGTTTATACATAGATATTTTTTAACTGAAACATTGAGATGGTATAAAAAAAGAATGTATCACCAGGATACTAGAATTCAGCTTGAATAATATTGTATTGTAGTCACATCATTATTGCCTCATTGATTTCTGACTTAATCAATATTAATTTTTATTATTACACAATACATACACAAATTAACTTGAGTTAATTTATTAATCATGTTTTATAATATAATATAAAATGTATATAATTTATAGGTAGCTGATTTTGGTCTTGGTAGAGCATTTGGTGTTCCTGTACGAGTATATACCCATGAAGTAGTGACACTTTGGTACAGAGCTCCCGAAGTTTTATTGGGGAGCCAAAGGTAATATTAATTGTTTAGTTTACTTAAATACAATGGTATTTTTTCTTCAGCGAATGTGACTTACTGAGGCTATTAGGTTGTTAAGAGTTCAAAACGATCTAACTGTGTATAAAGTAGTAAATAGGAAGGTACTTGCTTACACTTTGGTGAGATTACACCAGAGCGAAACCAAGCACCGTATACCTATAACAGCAATTGTACTTGGTTGTCACTTATCATATCCACACAACAAAATATATAAACTGGTATTATTTCTTTTCACTGTGCCTTCCGTCAGTTGATAGAAAAAACCCGTCACATTATTGGAGCATTATACATGATCTGATCAGCAAATGTTTGTGAAATTTTCTTCTTTTCTTCGGCAGTTCTAAAAATAAGAATGTAAATAACCTATGTTGGTGAAACAGCAAACACAGTTAGTATTTTTTTCCTACTTCTTAATAGGTATACTTCCTTAATATGTATTATTAAATTTGATTTTAGATATGCTTGCCCTATTGATATGTGGTCAATGGGATGTATTTTCTCAGAAATGTCATCGAAAAAGCCTTTATTCCAAGGCGATTCAGAAATTGACCAACTATTCCGCATATTCAGGTAAATATGCCAATGTCTAAATATAATATAATCTCATGTAAATTATGAATTTTTGAACAATAATTAATTACACATGTTTTACTAGGTGGAACAATGAGCCCAAAGATTATCTTTTTACATGCTACAATATAAAGCCATAATAAAAAAATCTTAAAGTTATATTGATTTTAATTAAATTTAAAGTAAATTTTAGACACTACTGGAAGTAAATAGATATGCATCAGTACCAATTAAAAACTAGTCTGAAACCATAAAATGGAAAACCAAAAGAAACTAATGTACTTTAGTTATATAATGATAACAGTAAAATTAAAAACATAAGTAAAATTAAAAAAAAAGAAATAATATATTACTTTGTTCTAAAATAAATTATAACTGTATATGTTTGTTATAGAATGTTGAGAACACCAACAGAAGACATATGGCCAGGTGTTTCTACTTTACCTGATTACAAGCCCACATTCCCCAATTGGACTACATTCAATCTTCACAACCATGTAAGCACAATTGTTACTTGAAGAAAAGTTCTCCTTTACTTCGGATAACATTCATTTTGTACTTATGTATTTGTTAAGAGGTTTGCCTGTTATGATAAATTTTAAACATTTGATCAAATATTTTATTATTTATATATTAAACAAACAGTTATATGTGACTTTATTTTATATAAAATATTTATTGAATTAACATTCTGTTTATTTTATAAATAAAATTTTTTACACGTATATGTAAATAAATATTGATTGAATAGTGACAAAAACTTATAGTTGTTTGTAGAACTTGTGTAGCAAAAAATTCAGTAAACTTGACTTAGTATTTGCTGTTCTACCTGATTGATGAAAGGTTTTGTAAGGAGTTGCCATGTTGCAGTGTAGATAAATAGGGCCGGTATGACTAGGATAGTAACTCTAGTTCATTGCTATGCTGCCTCGTTGTGTGTGATTACTCTGGGGGTCTATGGAGAAGAGGAGAGGTGGAGGGTGACAAAGGAGTGCTTCTAAGTAATATCCATGCACATGTTTATGGGCGTCAATATGCATAGGCTTACATATGATGTACATTCTATCAGCCCCTTGTAATGTAGCATTCATAAAGATTTCAAATATTGAATTGCAGGTTCAAAACTTAGACGACGTCGGAATGGATTTGCTGCAAAGAATGCTGGTATACGACCCAGTGAAGAGGATCTCGGCCAAAGAGGCGCAGCGCCACCGATACTTCCGCGACATGAAGCTGCCCCCAGGACTGGGGACCCCCCCGCCCGCGAACTGCATCGCCGCCCCAGCCTTGCCGCCCACAATCACCCTCGACACCACACAGGGTGTGTAAAAATAACTAATCTAAGGTGTCATTTTGCGTCATAAAAAAAATAGGATAGAACTTAGTGAGCTGTTCATTGAAGGTGTCGATATAACGTAAACTAAATTATATTACTTACACAATTGATATTTATGGCTCAACATGCAAAAATTATATGTTTAATGTGAAACTGCTACAACGTAAATATTTGTGAGTGTGGGTAATATATTTTTTATATATTTAGTGTTCTGTAATTACTACCAATTACACCATAACTGAAGTCAATGGATAAATAGTATTTTTTATTATTAATAGTTTGAGAACAAATATTTTATCTGCCTCCTGTGCAAAGAACAAAGAATTGTTGGAATATTATGAAGGATAATGATTTAGATATTATTGTTTATCAATTACATTTTAATAAAATTTTATCACCTAACCACTAACACTTAATTAACCACTTACCTATATTCCACATTGGACAAGACTGTTAATAGCACTTTATTTTATTTCTTTTAACATTGTACTTGTAGCTTAATTTTGGCTACAGCAATCTAGTGACTAGCCAACTTCGCTGGACATCTTATACTGCACAAGTGTGTTCCAATTCCGGAATGGCTACAGGGAGTATATAATACACATCTTGGTGCTGATACCTTAATGACTAAGAAATGAAACAAAATAGGCCTTAAAAATATCTAATTGTGTGTGTGTATGTAATTTGTATTCGTTTTTTACATGTAGTATAATTAGGAATAGTATGTTTATAGATGATTAGAATATAATTTAATTTATGGCATTTAATTGATAAATACATAATTAACGGTGTTTCGTCATATTTTATTGTTTTATTTCCAAAATTGTATTATTTGTAATGTTTCAGTGAAGATTATCAAACAAGCAATGGAATATTTCTTTTCGCTAATGAAATCCAGAAGAGCAACATACATGATAAATATAGTCTTTCTTTGAAGTCGTGAGTTATTGCAAGGTCCTTAAAAATAATTTTAAGTAGCAAGTTACACAACATATTATACCAAAATTAAAAAGTAATAATAAATAAGCTCTTCCGGATTTCAACATTGAATAAATAATCTTTCACTTTGGCAACAAAAGACAATTACAAATACCCATATTATTATGAAGATGTCATTATTTAATATTTTAATTTAGACAACATAATATTAGGCTCTATTAAATGGTTGTTTCAATTGGCCACAACTTAAAAGGACAACAATATCAATAATCTCACCACAACGTTATGATGATTCAATGTATTGTGACGAGGACCTTGATTAGGCTCATAATATGTAAGATCAAGTGTAAGATGTCGCAGTAATTACAAAGGGATGTGTTTGGCAGGTGAATAGTTAAAGCAAAAATATTAAAATAGAATTAAGTGTGCTAACTATAAGCATGAGTAGCCCTCTTATTGCTCTTTTTTAATATTTCTAAATTAAATAAAAGAGTTATCAACGAACACTTGTCCACATACAAAGAGTAAATAATTTTACCAACAATTACTGCTGTTGTTTTTAACTATTGTGGACACTTTCTCACCTCGTCACCAATGCAGAAAGAAATTAAAGACATACAAAAAGCCTTGTATTCATTATGGAATATTTGCATATGTCCAAAGCCGCGCATCGCTTAGCGCGTCTGTCATATACCACCTATTGAATACAAAGCTTTGAACAGTTGTTGTAAATTGTAACATCATCCGAATTATATCAAATGGTTGTGCCCAATTAAAACTAAACTATTATTTTATTTAATGTGAAATGAATTGCATGTTCATTATAAGTTTGTACAATAAAACACATTTAATGATAAACATGGATTTATTATTATATATTCACACATATGTACAAAAACAACAGTTTAGATTAATGAACTAGACTAATAAAATTATGCGCAATGAAAAACTAAACTATAACAATATCCTTTATGACATGATAGTCATGGCACCTAAGGCAACAGTAGTACGTACTCCATTTACGATCCATCTAATAGCACAACTAGGGACGACAGCACACAGGATACTATTAGCATCGGAATCGCGCGATTTAGCGACTGCTCCGATGCTCGATACTTAACACTCGCAGTAAATGGCCGCGTCCCGCGTTTTTAAGTGTAGGCTGGGGAGCGTTTCGTCGCTGCATTCAGCTTCTAAAAAGCGTCTAAATCGTCGATCGCGTGTGCTGTCGCCCTGTCAGCACAGAGGCGTAGCCACCGCCACATCAGTTGAGCCCGGATGCGTGGCAAAATTGATGAAGTAAAGAGCCTCTTAAAAAATACCGGTTCCGTCTAGTAGACTCCACTGAAAGACAGGATCTATTGGAAGATCATTCTATAATTTTATAACCACTCTCTATTTTCACACTCAATATTTATTGTTTGTACTAGAAAAAGTTACATAACAGTATTAGCAAAAAATATACTGGATTCTATAGAATATTTTAGGACAAAGATTCCTTTATAACATTACGCGAAATTAGTTACATAGGCACTTGACTTCGATAGTAAATTAATTTAATCCTCGGCATAAAAAGAAGTGTTGTTGACTCATGGGGTTTGTGACAATGTGTACGGCCCATTGAGGTAAAAGGTTTTGAAGGGCAACGCATCTGCATAGCCTCCGGTTCTGGAGTTCTTTTTTAGCATCCGGAATGGGCAATTGGCTCCAAGTGCCCGTCCGGCCCACAATGCGAAAATATGAATAACCATTAAAGTAAAACATTTTTGATCCATCTGTCGCATGACACTGCTACACCTCCTATGCTAACACATCAATTTCACATCTCTCGTCTCAGCCGGCCTTATATATAATTTTTAAAGACTAGGCTAACGAAAATAGTTATTACTGCCGCCCGTAGACTTCTGTCTAAGGCCGCTGTCTCGAATTTTACGGGGCAGCGGAGCGGGGGCGGTGGCGGCGTAGGAACGGCGGGGTCTTATGTATGGAATTATATGGACCGACCCTCAAAAACAGCGGTGCAGTGGCGGG
>LUGF01047875.1:198332-208444 GCA_001625245.1 Calycopis cecrops
ATTATTAAAATCATGTTACTACCAACCCTATCGTTATCGTTCTATGACGCGTTTGCACGTAACCCATACAATCTGCATCTCTATGTGCGCGTAAATAAGGTGCATTTTTCTTCGCTGAGAACATGAGCGAGATTTTGTAGGTAATTATAGCGGTAGGTATTTGCACTTTTGTATGGGAGTGAAGTATCTGTTAGGTTTATTAATCTGTGGTCATAGGGACTGTAGTAATGGTACCTGGTAGAAATGAAAACTGTCTTAAAATTCTATACGTATCAACAGGCAACTGGACCACGTTGAGTAGCACGTACGTAGCATGTTGCTGATGCGGACTCAATATTTCTTGCCTGACGCCGCTAAACAAATTTCCTCCGTCTCTATCTACTGACCGTGTTGACGTGGTGCGTCTGCTGCAGCTGCACGGACTGCACCGACGAAATCACCGGGTACTGCTGGTTGGCCTGCGGAACAACAATTACTATTCAAACCTTCATACAATTTGTGCCAGTACCGGGTCCAGGTGAGGGCTTAGCGGGCTGCAGCCCCGGGCCCCGAAAGGTTGAAAGGCCTTGAGATAATTTTTGCACTCAGAAAAGGTCTCCGTACCCCGGACGCCAGACATTAATCCGGAACTGTGTGCAACGGTGCCGATGACGTCACGTCGACGCTTTGCACGGACTAAGTTAGGGCTGCCAGATGGACGCAATTCGCCGGGATTGTCCCGAAACAGATATTTAAAAGAAGTGGGGTAAAAGCACAATTACCTATTTAAGAGAAATTTAGATTTTTTGACCCGGCCAAATTACAAAAATATTTTGTTTTTAACCTTAAACTTTACATGCGTGGTGTTGAATAACGGTCGTTTTCCTATTGAACTTAATATGTCAACATTCCTTCTTCAGTAACCAAAAAACATCAGGTTGATAAAATAGAGCACTGATGCGAAGTAGGTCTTTAATTTTCATTCAAAATTTTTAGTAGGAGGTAGTGCCACACTGCATGCTTGCATGCAGTCGAAATGGGCCGGCACGACCGGGGAGGTACCTCGCGCTTACACGAGAGCGGCGTAAAGTGACAGCTGTGCTGTCGCGTTTCGTGCGGTGTGTAAGTAGCCGGTGGCCCATGGAGGTGGGAGGAGAAAGGAGGGCAACGCATCTGTATAGCCTCTGTGCGGATGTTTATGGGCGTCGGTAGTCATGAAAATGGCTCCGACTGCTCGTTTTCCCTCCTATACCATAAAAAAAACAAAATATAATAAAGCTGTAGAAGATTTGTTGCTGTCTGTCTGTTGTGCTGTTTTCACACAAAAATTGGACTGGACGGATTTTGGTGTAACTTTTTTTGTTCAGCTACTAGTCTTCGGTAACAAATTATGACGAATTCATAGGCTACAAAGATATTTTGAAAAACTATGCGGAAATATTTAAAACAAATCGAAAAAAAATTATATTTTTAAATATTCGTCCTAATGTTTCGCCACGTAACGTGACACGTAATTGACATGACAACAAATTGTGGAACAATGGCAGAACAGCGTCTGTCGGGTCATCTAGTATTACTATATACACTATAAATGATATATAAATATCAATATTATCGATAACTATATCATCTCGTTAAACTAACGAAGTCATATCATAAAATATAAGGTTTTTGTGATTGTTACTCTTACGTCACAATGACTTGTGTCAACTAGATGTTTAAGTTAGTATTATATAATTAGTACCACGCCATAGGGCGTAGCGTGTAGACAGCGTATAACGCTTTGAATTAACAATAATGTACCGAAGCTAGAAGTAAAGCAACGACCTGTTTTGTAGATAGATTTACTTGCTCCTACATACATGCACTAACTAAGCACTTGCGTGAGTACCTGCTGCACCTGCATCCCGGAGACGGTGAGCGGCGACTGCAGGTGTGGCGCATGAATGGGCACCGCCAGCTGCTGCACGCCGCCCACCTGCAGCACCTGCTGCTGCAGCTGCTGCACTTGCTGCGCCTGCAGCTGCACCTGCTGCTGCTGCGCCTGCTGCTGCTGCTGTGCCTGCTGTTGTTGTAGTTCTTGTTGTTGCTGGAATAAACACCAAATAGATGCTTCAAGTTTGTCATTGACAACAAACTCTTTGTACTGGCATTGTAAAATAGAAATTATAACGAATTCATAGGATAAATTGAAATAATTGAATAATTGAATAGTGAGTGGAGTGATGAAACTATCTAAAACGCGGCGTGTGTGATAAACCAAGAAAGTGACGTGAGCGAGATATCTGGGAATAAGTGATAAACTTACAATTTTATATTAATTGATGACGAAAAAAATTTGACATAGGCGCTGTAGGTAAATAATGAGTAAAAACTAAAAAGTATTAACAAACGCAGCGTACGTAATGAACGAAAAAGTATCGATATACTTATATCGACATATAGTATGAATATACATGTATTGATTAATTATTATTAATCAAACATATATCGACGAATACAACTTATGTGATGGCCGAAAAAGTATCGACAAACGCCTGCGTGATGTGCGCGATGGTATCGATACCCACCCGCAAGCTGTAGAGGCGCTCGGAGCCGTCGGGCGAGAACACGCACATCTGCACGTGGGTCAGCATGTGCTTCTTGAGGCTGTGCAGGTACATGTAGCTCTTGGGGCACAGCCCGCACTTGTAGCGCTTCTGAGCGCCGCCCTCCGCCGACGGTGTTGCCACCTGCAACCGTCAATTAATTTAATTGTAAGATTGTTGACAACAATTAGTTTAATTGTAAGCTATACTGCTCGTGCAATGACCTAAGAAACTACTATTCGCCATTTTGGCGTCTATTGAACACAGTTTTGTACTTTTCGAACCACAGTTTCAGTAACTCTCAAGTTAGAGGAGAATAACTTACTTGAATTCGCACTTTATTTTTTTTTTCTGTTCCATTTTACTATTTAAACTATGATCGGTTTCGATAACTCATCAACATTAATTCGTCATTTAATCAAGACTACTGAACGGAATGAAAGTTGGCAATGATGTATATTGTTATAGCTTATGTATCCGAATAACACATAAGCTATTAAATTACCATCTCACGCTTTTTTCTGTGACGTAATATGTTACATGTTAGCCTCCACTATGCAGCCTATGTTAGTGCGATAACATAATTGCCACAAGAGGTCCTCCTGATCCTAATCGTTCTCTGAAGTTTAAACATTAGTGAAAACTGTCCCAGGCGCCGCTAAAGTTAAACTACCTGATTGTCTGCGGTTTGGTTGTCGGTGCCCTCGGCTACCTCCGCCGCGGGCGGCTTCTCCTCTGCCTTCGGTGGCTCGGCCTCCGCGACGGGCTCGGGTTCAACCTCACTCTTTTGATTCTCGTGCGTCTTCATATGTTTCTTGTACGAGCTTGATTCTATATAACCTGAAAAAAAAAATTGTTTCAATTGTTTTGTAAAAGTTAATAATATCCATTAGCTTTTTTTTTAAATGCTGTGCAAGACAATATTCGGCGCATCTCGTAACTCATTTTTAAATGTAAGATATTATCGATAAATCCGCGTCGCGTGCGGCCGGAAAACGCGAGGTGTGTCCGAGAGTCAACCAGACCACATGCGCCGACCACGACGGTTCTTACAAATGTCACCACAGTACATTAAAACTTGAAAAATTATGACACAAGTCGTAAAACAAAACGTGTTGTAAAAGACACTATCTGTCTATAGCTGACAGCTTGTTGGGCTTTTAAAAATAGCCGACGACCCTGGCGCAGTGGTTTTCCATTCATACTTTGGCGAGCTTAAAAGTCTTATTAGATTATTTGGTTCTTTAGGTTACAATAAAATATTTTCCTAAATGGTATTCAAATAATTGTAATCGAAGTCAACGTAGCGATCACCGCACCGCTCCAAGGTCAGGTACACGGTCACGACGCCGCGTGACTAAGAATATTATTATTTGCTAAGGATAAATTGTATTTTATTTATTTATTTTATTTCATAAATCGAATGTATTATCGATTCTGAACCAAATCTGAAAATTAGGCCGGTGACCAAAAACTAAACCTGTATAATATAAGAAAAACAAAATGTACCTTTCCCGCACACGGCGCACACGTACTTCCTCTCGCCGGTGTGCGCGCGCCGGTGCACGGCCAGGTACGACGCGGAGCCGAACCGCTGGCCGCACAGCTCGCAGCCGAACAGCTTCTCGCCTGTGTGCCGCGACGAATGCGCGCGCAGCTCCGCGCGCGACGTGCAGCCCTTGAAGCACACCGGGCACACGAACCTGCATCATTATTAATTTAATATTATTTTTTTTAAACTTTAGCGTTACAACGGCAAGTATAAAACAATCATAAATTAATAATAGTTTAAAAAACTAAAAAAACACGCTTCATCAATCCTGGCGATCCTAATAAGGATAATGGGAAACCGGTATGAAATTATTCCATTGTCATCGACCCTTGATATGTATGCAAAGTTTTAAATTAATCAGACTTCTGGAAACCGGTGAAAATTAAGCTCAAAGATTCCGTTACATACATATATACAACCCGAGCTAATAAAAGCGTGTTAAAAAGAATATTTAATTAAAATAAACCTTATTTAAAATAAATAATCTTTTTTATGACTTTAAAAGTATTATAACTAGTATTAGTACTTTATGTGCACGTGTAGCTTTTTTTTTATGGTATAGGGGGGCAAACGAGCAGTTGTAGCCATTTTGATGACTACCGACGCCCATAGACATCTGCATAAAGACTATACAGATGCGCTACCCCCCCTTCCCCTCCCACCTCCATGGACCAGTGCGAAGCTGTGTACATGCAGCCGAATTAAGCCGGCGCAACCGGGGAGGTACGCATCAACATAACATATAATCGGATGTACGTGGGCGTCGATAGTCATGAAACGGGCTCCGACTACTTGTTTTCTCCTTGTGCTATTAAAAAGAAAAAAACGAAGCGCAGCTTGCACGGGTACGGCTTCTCGCCGGTGCGTGAGTGTTTGTGTGTACCTCTTGTGTCCGGTGTGCGTGAGCAGGTGGTTGTTGCGCGCGGAGGAGGTGGTGAAGCGGGCGGAGCACAGCTTGCACGGGTACGGCTTCTCGCCCGTGTGCGTGCGCCGGTGATAGATGAGCGCCGACTGCTGCGCGAACTTGCGCTCGCAGAACTGGCACTGGAACGGCCGCTCGCCTGTACATACGGTTATTTTACACTGTTTATACAACCAAAAGCAGATTGCTCATTTAGTCGTATAGCAACGTGTTGTACGTAACTTACACGGTATGGCGTGGACGACGTAGGTGGCTACAGTATCAGTACGCTATATTGAAAACTAAGTACCTGCTATACAGTTCCTGCGATGATTTCAAAAATCACAATTGGTGTCTATTTGAGTGACACAAAAATAGAAGCGACGGGAATGAGTGCTGGGCCGCTATTCCCCAAACAAGAGGTAGTGCCATGTTGTATTGCAACGGAACTTGGCCTGCACATTTGGCTGCTCAAATGATACGCGCCGCGTAAATTGATAGCTATGTCGCGTTTCGTAATGTCGATGGTTCTTTAGAGGTCAATGCATCATGTAGAATCCCAATGTCCATATGTGCGTCGGTAGTCATCAAACGGCTCCGACTGCTCGTTTGTCCTCTTAGGCTCAACTCACACCGAAAGAGCGGCGAAGGGCAGCGAAGCGGAGCGCACTTTCAGTGTCATATGAATTTTAATTTTATATTCATTACTATAATACTTATTATCGAATTCTCGCGACTTCTGGAGCATTCCAGCGACTTCTCGAGCAGTCGCGGGAACCCGCGCGCCTTCCCTACAGGGCGGGTCGCTTCGCTTCGCTGCCCTTCGCCGCTCTTTCGGTGTGAGTTGAGCTTTATACTAGTAACTAGCTGCCCGACAAACGTTGTCTTGTCATTATTATTAAAAGATATGTTGTCATGGTAACGTATAATGTTATGTGGCCGAATTGTCAATCCGCTACATTAGCCTACAATCTATACTAATAATAAAACGCTGAAGTTTGTTTTTTTGCTTGTTTGTTTGTTTCTCTGGAACTACTGGTCCGATTTGAAAAAATCTTCAGTATTAGTTAGTCTATTTAGCGACTGCGGTAAAAAAAACGGATTCACGTAAACAAAGTTGCGAGCGTCCGCTAATATTGTATATTCGAGATAGCGACTACAGCGCCATCTGCCAGGTCGATTTTTGAATCTAAACCATCCTTAGTACCACCCAAACGCACACAAGAAATCTTTACATACATAAAATAGTACAGTACTGACCCGTTTGCCCACTAGTAATAAAAGTCGGTACTGACCCGTTTGCCCACTAGTAATATAACCCAGTACTGACCCGTATGCCCACTACTAATAAAACCCAGTACT
The DNA here is from genome assembly GCA_001625245.1 of Calycopis cecrops. Lineage (NCBI taxonomy): Eukaryota > Metazoa > Arthropoda > Insecta > Lepidoptera > Lycaenidae > Calycopis > Calycopis cecrops. The sequence continues at coordinate 204,715 of LUGF01047875.1, forward strand.
GACCCGTCGGCCCACTAATAATAAAAATCAGTACTGACCCGTTTGCCCGTTAGTAATAAAAGCCAGCACTGACCCGTTTGCTCACTAGTAATAAAAGCCAGTACTGACCCGTGTGCACCCGCATGTGCGCGTTCAGCTTGGACACCTCGTAGAAGGCCTTGCTGCACACGTGGCACACGTGGTTCCGTATGCCGCGGTGCTTCTTCATGTGCTGGCACAGCGTCGAGTGGCGGCGGAACGACTTGTTGCACTCTGCGCACTTGAGCGGCTTCTCGCCGGTGTGCAGCCGGAAGTGAACCTGTGACCACATACGTTTTATTAAATAATACTGTCGTCCCAGCCTATGTCGGCTACGGCGGCAGTCAAAATCTAACCCTCTATACAGGGTAAGGTTTTGATCACTGGCCAAATTTTCAGATTCGGTTCAGAATCAATAATACCTACATTCGATTTATGAAATAAAAAAAATATATAACTAGGTATTATCCGAGGCTTAAACAAGTACATATTTAATAAAGTAAGATTTCTAACATTTGAATACCCTCTAGGAAAGTCTATTTTTTAGTAACTTACACAACAACACTTTTTACTAACAGAAATAAATAATCTCATAAAACTCGCCAATTTTTATATTGACCATAAAACAATTGATATCATTACATAAATCTGCTAACCTAATTATTTAATAAAAATCTATTTAAATTATAGAGACAAACAGTTACAATTATTAAAGCAGACGCGAAGCTGTGGAGTCTATGCGGAGCATTTCAAATCGATGTTTATGTAACAAAATATTAAAATTAGACGATAATTTATCTGAGTCCGCTTGGGTTGACTTTGAATACCATATTTTAAAATTTTGCCGGTGACGGTGGTGAAAAAGTAACCCTGTATAGGCGAACCATCTACGCAGGACGTATTATAGTGCGACAGATGGGACGGCAATCCGAACCGGAAAGAAATCAGGCACAGGCCGCCAACTTCCAGACCCCGATCTGTTATTGGAAATTTAAAAAATCAAACTACACTTTTTGGTCCGAACCGGGATTTGAACCCGGGACCTCACGTCTGTGTTTGAACACACTTTTATGGTATAGGAGGGCAAACGAGCAGTCGGAGCCATTTTCATGACTACCGACGCCCACAAACATTCGCATAGAGACTACACAGGTGCGCTGCCCTCCTTTCTCCTCCCACCTCCCCGGGCCACCGCCTACTTACACACCGCACGAAACACGACAGCACAGCTGTCACTTTACGCCGGTCTCGTGTAAGCGAGAGGTACCTCCCCGGTCGTGCCGGCCCAATTCGACTGCATACAAGCATGCGGTGTGGCACTACCTCTTTAGGATTGAGAGCATGCATGTAGCCGAATCAGACCAAAAGGACTAGAGAGGTATCTCTTACACGAGACCGGCGTCGAGTGAGTGCTGTCGCGTTTTGTGCGGTGTGCAATACCCGCGGGCCCATGGAGGTGGGAGACGGAAGGGCTACACAAAACTATACCAATGTCTCTGAGAATCGGTAGTCATGCAAATGCCTCCGACTGCTTGTTTGCCTCATAACTATAAAAAGCAAAATAGATGGAAGGCTAAAATGAGAGAGGGAGAAAGAGAGAGAAATCGAGACAAAAAATAAACATATCTACTACTACTTCTTTATGACAGAAGTATGCCTGTGCTTTTACCCAATCTGTTTTATACGTACATATAATAAAACTGTAGACGACGTCATTTTGTCTGCGTCTCGTGCGGCTTTCACTCAAAAACTACTGGATAGATTTTGAAGAAACTTTTTTGTTGTATTGTATTAGTTCGATAACATTATAGCTATAATTTATCAACATAATTATATAATGCTGCAGTCGCTATCTCGACTTGAAAATATACACTATGATAGGGCAAAATAACGAATTGACAATTCGGCCACATAACAATTACACGTTACCATGACAACGGCTGTCGGGTCAACTAAGTACCTACTTTTATGATACGTTTTGTCGGGACACTATCTTTTTATGAGATTCAGGATATACAACAAAATGTCGGGACAATTCCGGCGAATCCCCGAACATCTGGCAACCCTATTTTTATAGTTCTTTAACTTAAACTTTTCTTTCTAAAATTGGGCTATCGCGTCAGGTTTTCAGGTACTTTTTACTTAACAGTGGATAAATAACAACTTTTCGGCATATTTGATCTTATTTTACACATTGACACATTTTTTCCACAAATTTTGCCACGGGGTCTTTTTTTTTTATGGTATAGGGGGGCAAACGAGCAGTTGTAGCCATTTTGATGACTACCGACGCCCACAGACATCTGCATAAAGACTATACAGATGCGCTGCCCCCCTTTCTCCTCCCACCTCCATGGGCCACCGGCTACTTACACACCGCACGAAACGCGACAGCACAGCTGTCACTTCACGCCGGTCTCGTGTAAACGAGAGGTACCTCCCCGGTCGTGCCGGCCCAATTCGGCTGCATGCAAGCATACAGCGTGGCACTACCTCCTACTAAAAAACTTGTCTGAAATGTTAAAGAAAATTCAAGTACTAAAATTATGTCATTTGATTTTTATCATGATTGTAAATATTTCCGGAATCTAGGAAATTCCAATTTCTAGAGTAGAATACATAAAAAAATTGATATTTTGTTGTATAGTTTTGCTTGTTTTTCTCTGGGTTAAAATGTCTAAAACTCGGAAGTTTAATAAATGACATCTGCAGTCATTCCATACAAAATACTGTCGGGCAATGATAGTAGTCACAATTGGGGTTACCTGTATTATATTTTTCCCCTTTATAAACGTTATAAATATCAGCAACGATAATTATTTAAAATAACATCTTAAACATTTCATCTTCTATTCACTAAGAAAAGACTGTCCCAAAGATCAAAATTTATCTATATCATTAAAATGATACATTATAAAGGGAACAGGTGGTTTTAGGTGTTAAGAGCGTTTACGCCTTTCTACGCAGTTTTCCTTGAAAACAGTACTTTTTGAACACCTTAAAGTCATGAACCACTTATCTTATATCATATGTTACATACTAATAATTGTAGGACATTTTGTTGTCTAAATAGTTAGTTGAAAAAATATTTCAATTAATTTAGTATGTAGGCATTCTATCATGATTACTTATTAGAGGTTTGTTAATTTCCCTTTTAGCGTCAGTTTCGAAGCTCCAAATATCATAAAAGTACTGAAAATGTAATTAACAAAAAATAATAACCACTTGATAAGATCCTTGAGATAATAGTTAGTAGAAAAAAAAATTGGTTTTGGCATCGTATCTATGAGAAATTAAAATTCAAAAAATGTGAAATATTTCAAATTTTAAATGTATTTTTCGACGATATACCTTCTTTAATTTATTATAATAATAGCTTACCAATAAACTAGAGCATATTCTTTACAATCATACATTAAAAATTTTGATTATTGTATAGTAATTATTTTTCTATAATTTTTTTAAAACGTCTCTAAAACACTGGTCGCAAACGAAATCAATTCGGTACGTGGATCATAGTGGGTTAATTTGACTTTAGAATATACGAACACTGTATAAGTATATGCTAGTCACACGGCGATCCGTTTGTTTAGTTTTGAATTACCCATGAATTACATAAAACATCGCGCGCTAGGCGTAAAATCTTAATACATTACAGTAAAGGTCGGTACAATAGTAGTTTATGCAACTGTCATTTATAGAAGGGTATTAA
>LUGF01047875.1:248472-266456 GCA_001625245.1 Calycopis cecrops
ACGGGTATCAGAAAGCTAAATTATTTGAAAGCTCAAAGAAGTAGTTTAGCATGAGGTAGTGCCATGCTGCACCACAGCGGAATTGGGCAGACACGGCCGTAAAATGACAGCTGTCGCTTTTTAGTTGTTGCGAGCCGGTAGCTCATTAAAGGAAAGGAGCTGCGTATTTTTATAACTAGGTAGATGAACATGGGCGTAGTCACAAAAAAGCTCGGACCGCTCGTTTGCCCACTTGAACTATCAAGAAAAATTGTTTTATTCTTATGTAACGACATTTAAAGGAATGCAATACATGAAAAAATGTTTATAAGTTGACTGGTTGGCCTTCAACTTCCGTCGAACCGTTTGAGTGTAATATTTTTAACATTTAATAATAATAAACAGAGGTAACGCTAATGTGATGATATAACGTTACAAAAAAATAACCGGTCAAGTGTGAGCCGAGCACTTGAGCACTCGTTGCCATTTGATAAAAACACATGAAAAGTTAAAGATGGTTCGTCAAATAGAAGATATTCGAAAAAAGGTTGATGTTAGTTAGAATCGATATCAAAACACGTCCCAACATTTTTTAGAATTATTGTCTGTCTGTTTGTGAAAATGGCTGAACAGATTTCGATGCAAACTTTGCTTAGCCGTTGAGAAACCCTCGGCCAGGTTGTTAGCTATAAAATGAATGATTTTACGAGGAAACGGCGAGTCACAGCCAGGAGACATAATACAAAAATAGTTTTTTTGTTGTCGTGTGGATACACGGGTTCCATCTCAGTATAGACTATAACAGGGATGGTTATATCGGACTTGAACCGACTAAAACCGCCGTGGAAATCTGCGCCGAGGTGTCCAGGTATGTCCTAGGGAAGTATGATCTCTGGAGACCCCAGCTTCTCGTTGGACCTATAAACAAGAAACAAGAATCGCAAAGAAGGGTGTTTTTCCAGGTGATGATAGATGATATCCATGCAGTAGCCCGATCGAAATGAATAATGAGAGACGCTTATGCGTTCGTTTTAAGTCCTAACAATTGATCGATAAAGGCTGTTGACAATGATGAATCCACGTGGACATCAAATCTTTTCGTATGCTTTCTACTCCATTCTAAAATACAAAATGTCTGTCTATCATTGAAGTCCGTGTCACTAAAATAGCTATTTTGTTTTTCCTCTACGTTGTTAGACCGACCACACTTGAGAATGAACCTTTTCTTTTTCACCAAAAGCCACTAGTGCTAGCATTCTATTTAATCTGTAACTATTTTTTTTAAGTATAAGGGGGCAAAAGAGCAATCGCCCGTTCCTTCTCCACACTCGATGGGTAACCGGCTACTAACACCGCATGAAATGCGACAGCATAGCTGTCACTTTACGCCGGTTTCGTGTAAGTGAGAGTTACCTCCCCGGTCGTGCCGACCCCATTCGGTTACATCGTGATAGATCTACCTCTTACTAAACTAAACTAACTATTGGGTAAACAAAATATAATATTTGATAATATAAGGTAAAGATCTTCAAAGACACGTGAAAGTGACCTCTCAAAACCGGCTCGGTAGATGAGCGCCGAGACCTGTCCGACACTTGGTATTCATAAGCCAATCCTCATTGTAATTATTAAGAAAACGTTTCTTTCCGTGTAACTTTGGTTGAAATTAAAAACGAAACTTATGCTAATACACAAAAAGATGTAGGTAGATATGAAATATAACACTTTTTTAATTTTTAGTGCGTATGATTTACTCGTTTTTTATCACTCTACTTAACCGCTTATATACAGTATGAGTGGATTTATTTTTACTTGTCAGTGTAATATTATTTGAACGATAAAATTTTAATTTATTAAATAATTAGTTATCTGTGCTAGCTACGTCTACTAATAGCCGGGCTGTCGGTTGGATTGCTAGTTTTAGAAATAAAATATAATCTATTTTTGCCCTATAAACTTCTCGAGCTCTTAGTGAAAGTTCCATCAAAATTGGACCAGCCGTTCCGAAGATTACCCCAAATAAACAGGCTGACAGAAATTTAAAAAAAAAAGGTTGTATTACTAAAAATCGGTATCGTAATAGTACACTGCACTAGAAAATACCTAGTTAATTTGAAATTACTGACAAGCAATTCTATTTTTTGTGTGTATTTATGTGTATGATGATGATAATAGTATTTAAAGTAATGACGAGATTAAAAATACAATCCCAATTTCACAATATCCAAAAATGTCTGTAGTTTTTTCCCTATTTTTGTACGTTAATTTCGAGTTTACCCAAGTTTCGAAAGTGTTCAAATTAAAAATAGTTACCTAATTATATTCTCAACGTTTTCTTTACTCTATATATCTTTATATGCCATAAGGTCAATCGTATTACTAGAAGTGATTAAAATGAAAGTGCAAATCGCGAACCGGAACCGAACATAATAAGTATATTGTAAGTAAAATAAAAGCTTGTATTGAAATTTCATATCGTTAGTAGTTATATTTTGATAGTTTTATGTTTTGCATATTGGAGTCTTTCGCTGACAACAAATGGATGATTTGATACCATATTTGGACTACTACTTAATAGTACTACGTTCTTTTGGAACGTATCTAGTACTATTAAGGAGTTCATAGTGAATAAGAGACGTGGCAGAACTGTGCAATGCTATATTATTCTGCCCATTTGTGATACTTTTTTTTAAGTAAAACTTCTACACGCGCGCTTAACTTGGGGAGTAAGATGGTGAGAGCGTTACAAAAGTCATACATCAGTCGAGGGCAATGGAAGCTGTCATTCAAATTCAAAATTCAAATTCGATCTATGTGAAACTGTTTTGTATTTAAAAAATAAATATCATATGACATGTTGTCATTGTAATTGCGGTAATGTAATGAATTCAGTTTTACTTCAGTTGTATGGTCTAAAACACACACATTTCTTTGTGACGGGAACGCTAATTCTCGAAAGTTCTATTCCCCTCTTCGAAATTATTGTACACGACTTACAGAGGTGCAACTACCGCTTGAGGTTAATTCCAAATAATTCGGAGGAGCGCCCGGGGCCTCGAGACTTTGGAATTGAAATGGGGGCTCTCGTATGGGTAGAAAAATGATCTTAAGGCCCTTAAGCCTTAGGCCTTCGGGGCTTGGGCTGTAGGCCCCATAAGCCCCTATTCCGGCGCTGAAGAGAGCTCTTTCTCTACCAACAAGTAATTCAACCATTGCATTGCTAGGATCTATCTTACTTTACTTAACTACATCCATTCAGGGGGCCATTGTGCCCAAGATAGTTTTGCCGTATTGCTATTCTGTTGTCACTGATTTTACATCATAAATATGAAGTGTTTTATGCTAGTAACCAGTCGGGCTGGTGCTTAATTAAATGTTGTTTACACCAAATTAATGAAATATCCAATCTCGATAGAAAGTATGCAATTAATCCTAATTGCAGTTCCACTCGAATTTCACATCGCACTAACGATAAACGTTGCTTCATGTTTACTAGTTGGTGTCATATCATTTCATCATAAACCTTTACCCGCTTGCTGCTCATTATGAAGTTTACGAAGCTTACTCCTTAAAGGCCTGCGAAAACGAGTAATGCAAAGTACCGCGTACTTTTAATCCCTCATTTACGTTACTCGATAGTACAAACCGTGAACCGGAACGGAACTTAATAAGTATATTGTAAGTTAAATAAAAGCTTGTATTGAAATAAAAGCTTGTAAGAGATCTATTTTAGCGGACAAAAAAGTCCGCGGACAAAAATCCCTCGTCTGCGCAGGGAATTTTTAGAAATATACAGGGTTGATACAAGCGAGAGGCATTAAATTAAACCACATATACTATAAGTGCCTACAGTTAATCCGAAAGTATCAATAATAAGTTTACGACAAGTATATGAAAATACTTTTTCAAACAAGTTAAACAGCTACAAAACCTAAACATGCTTTGTATCGACTTGTACAGCGAACGGCAACTTCATACGAGGTAGATGATCCCGGCCGGTCATAGTCGGCGATCAGTTGCGATACAGCGTGTACGAAGTGAGAAAAAACTTTGAAAAATTCCTGTGGCTAAACTATTGCTCCGATTGATCTGATTTTTGTGGTGTGGCCTGAAAATTATACACTCAATATGCGATTTAATTTAATGCCTCTCGCATGTAGATACATCTGCCTTAAATAAGGCACAAATTATAAACTGCGGACAGCTCCGGATTCAGCTTTGGCAAGGCTCGAGACTTGCAGAACTTGGAGTTGGAAAAGGAGTTATGGGTACAAAATGATCTTTAGCCCCTTAAGCTTCACGGAGCTTGGGGCTGCAGCTCCCCTAAGCCCCCACAAGTATCCGGCGCTGACCGCGGAGTCATGAAAAGAAATGAGTAAAATCGTGTTGCTATCTTTTACTAATTTCATGGGGCATTCCGTCCTATATTATCCACGTCATAAAATAGCTATTACTTTACGCCACTATTGGGAAAGGCACGTATTCCTGATGATGAGTTATTGAAACCGGAAATACGACCAGCATTAAATTTCGGTTTAGCATTAAATAATGGAATTTGTATCAATAAAAAGTGGAAATAGTAAAAAGTAATATATTATTTAATACGAGTAAAAGGGCACTCAGGTATTTTTCTATTCGCGCAGGCTGAATTCGTCTGCATTTCAGCAGTGAATTCCTTTTGAAAATTCCTGCCAAAGATTTAATCGTTCTGAAATAATCCAATATTAACACAGTTAGTGACCTTTTTAGTTACTCGTCGAACTTGGCGCATAGGGGGGCAGCCGTGGCCCTGACATATGGCCTACTTTGAATATATAAATAAGCAAAATTAAACGAAAAGAAACACCACATTCCCCTGCCGTTAAATAGTTACATTCGTCTAGGTATAGTTCCAGTCACGATGGTTTTGAAGTTTTTCCTTTTAGGTATTCTAGAATACCTACCTGGAAGATAAATTTCTAGGTCACCCTTTAAGTTTACTTGAGAGACAAATAACAAATTATTGCTATAAGGCTTCAGCTTTTTCTCCCCTACAATGGGCCACAGGAAACCCACGAAGCGAGCGTTACATACCACTCTCGCTATGTCGGCCCAATTCGGCTGAAATACAGAATGATACAACCTTTTTGATAAAATTTAATTGTCATTTTTAATTATTGCAATGTAGATATGAATATCTACACGTACACACGTGCATATTCAATTATTATGCCAAAATTACAAAGCAACGTTGCGTCTGGTGTTTTGTAAGCGCAAATGTACTCGGGCTGAATGTTTATACATTTATGTTAAAACAGCTGACACTCGCTACTGTGTCTGCGTTTTTAAGTATAATCTGTGTTATTGTACTTTGATAATATATATTTTAAATCAACAAGGAATAAAAAAATGAAAATTATTTTATAGACTAAGAGTTACATTTTAGACGATGGTAATCCCATCATTATACTTTACTTAAAGACTCCAAGCGGTTTTTTTAGGTTATAGAAGTTTCATCAAGGTTTTCAAGTTTTTATTAAACGTCATTTATGACGAAACACGCTTTGATTGACAGTTCTTTACATACATTATTTTAATATTTGAAATATCTTACCACATAGAATAATAATTATAATCTGTGCACTTATCACATGTTAGCTTAGCCCTGTGTTAAGTACCGCAAGGACTTGTACGACAGGCACTAGACAGCGGAAAGATATGTATTACTAAATCAGTATAGTGTGATAAAGGTGTAAAAGACTTGTAAAAGGTCATTTGTTAGCCTTAATTATTTATAAATGAGTGGCACGTGGGTTTACCTAGTACAGAATTCGTTTTACCAAGGCCAATATATTACATATCGTTAAAACGATCTTGTTTATTAGGTTACCCCCACCTATAGAAAAAAGATTTTAATAATAAGGCATTCATTTAACATAACTTTATCAATTGAATTAAGTAAAAAGAATAAATTCGTACTTTTTTCTTGTAAAATATAACCGTATGATTATTGAATTATTATTAACTAGCTGGTGTCTGCGACTTCGTTCGCGTAGCGTAGAAAGGTATTGTAATCGAAAGTGTTTTGTTATTAGGTATTTGCTTGCAGTGTGCCGAATTTCCGATTTCCCGTAGGAATGAGCGATTTTACCGCAGTAAAAAGAATTTTTGATGTTGGTCAGGTTTAGTATCTATACAACCACAAGAAGTTTCATTCTAATCTGTCCAGTAGTTTCGGAGATTAGCGCTGTTAAACAGACAAACAAAAAATTAAAAAGCATTAAAAAGTGTTCTAATACTATTTGAACATCGCCCTCAATTAATTTTTCGTAAATATATTCAATGTAGAGACACACGAATTTTACTGTTTTATTAAATGTATAGATAGGTTCGGTAATTTTCATAAGGGAAAACTAGCAATCGGATGAAATCGGTGCCTACGGACGCCTATTGATATTTTCATGGATAATTGGTATATACAGGGTTATTTTTTGGTCACCGCCCATATTCTAAAATAAGGAAGACATCATTCCAAGAGTGTGTTTTAAATTTTATCATCTAATTGTAATATTTTATTAAATAAAAATCGATTTTAAATGGTCCTTAAAAATACATCGAATTGTTGTTATTACACGAAATGTATCGACTTCAAGGTCAGTGATGTCGGCCTACCGTGAGTCGCGAGTGTGATGCACGTGGTGACCAAGAAATTTGTTTTACAACATGGCACAAAGTAATTGTATCTAATTATTTTTTTAATATTTTTTATTTCATAAATCTACTGTATTATTGATTCTGATCCTAACCTGAAAAAGCCGTTGACCAAAAATAATAAAATAAATTACTAAGGGGCCACCGAAACTAGAAACCCGACGCTAAAGCCATCACTATGAAAGCTGTATTAGGCGGTTTAGGTGTATGGACACGTCACACGCTAGCGTTATACCCTTTTGGAATATCCTGTCTAAGATGACGCACTAGCCACTAATTATGCAATAGTATAAGGGCAGTGCATCTCTCGCGCCATTTTAAATGAGTTTTTAATTTCACATGGAGACAGGAAAATTGTTGTTTTGGCAGTTCCTTAGTTCCTTTCCTCGAGTGCACTTCAATTTACGTGTGGAAAAAAATATGTTGTTATTTATTTTATGTTATAAATGATGTTATTTTTTATAAGTGTCACTTGTTATTATAAGAAATTTTGCTGCCGTGTAAGTAGACGTTTATTTTCAATTGGACCTACTGCTGGCTACAGTACATAGGTACAGTGCTGTTTCAAGTCCCGAAACAATTCAGAGGATTAGCAAATACTATTCAGCCTTTCGGATAGATTAGAAAAAAGCGAATTTACCTTCATTTCTATTTCGAACAAATGCTTATGTAAATAAATAGAGCAAAATGAGAAGTTATATTAGTTTTATGATATGTATTAATTAGAAGAGAACAAAAATCGAAAATATGGTTTCCAAACCAAGATTAATCGAATCTTTAATATTTGTACTTACCTAATATTAATATATCAATAAAAACCTATAGCATCAGTTTAAACTAACATCGCTCAACACATACATCCATGTAATATAGAGTAATACAGCTTTACATAAAACGCCGATTCCACACTTTCGATACGAATAGCACAGGCTGTTATCATAATGGTACCTATTTTGAAATCACTCGATAATTTTTTACTACTCCGACAAACCGCTTTGGCATTGCTATTTGCTAAACCTGAACAGGCAGTATCGGTCCTTACAAAAATCTCAATTAGCATAATCTAAATACCTAGGTAGGCTATTAAGTATGCTAACTAGTATTTATTTTTTGGATCTTACCGTATTTGGTAACTGTTTAGGAGAAACTAACAGGAAATCCTGATAGTTTCGTAAATCCATGATCATCGGCGTCAGTCAGTCAGTCAATATCGGTCATAGAATGAGTGGCTCAGATCTACGATAAATGATATATAACTACGACGATAAAATACATAAAAATTAAGTACCTACCTACAGATGAACCTAGGTTCTCCTAGCTTTTTAAATTAGTAAAATTAGTAAAAAGTGACAAAATATAAATAGTACACATAGGTAGTAAATATATCTATGGTATTGACACAAAGTCAAAAGTCCGTCTTAAGATTTGCCAAAGGGCGATGTAGCGCAGTCTTTTAGGTGTCAAGTTATTGGAGAGAATCCGAAACACCGAACTGCACTACCGCACAAAAATCGATGATGTGGGTCTCGAAGCCGCGGAGTTCAAATGGAGCTGAACTGGACATGTCTGTCGCAGACCTGACGAGTCTTGGGCAAAAATTTCCACTTTATGGGACCCAAACTCAAAGAGGCGACGCGACAGACCATAAAGGAGATGGCGAGATAAACTCGACGTATACCTGCTTGATTGGCATGATGCAGCTCTGAACAGAGAAAAATGGAAAAAATGGGGGGAGGCCTTTGTCCAACAATGGGACACATAATGGACTTGATATAATATAATAATAATTTACTATGTAACTGTAGTAGTAGATGCCTTTTCAAGCACATTATGGTAGTATTTGTGTAAAATTATATATCATTGCACGGACTTGATTTATTGATCATAGACGGACTCGCCGTTTGATTTGAAAGTTTTTGATAAACTTTCCCGTAACAAATTATTTTATGTAAATACTTATAGATAAGTTGTAAGTATATATTTTATTAAATATGTAAGTATCTATAAAAAAATTAAAATGTAAATTTATTTTTTATAAAACATGTATCAGTAAATAATTAAAAATTGTATGTACTTATATGTTTTATAAATTATGTATCTAGAGAGAAAGATAGAAAAGAGTGCTTTGAGAATAGCCTCTGTTCGTGCCGTAAGCAATTTCGTGTTCAAACTTGGAACAGGAGGTGGTTTAATACCGAAACTTTTAACTTATCGATACTTATAAAACAAACGCCTCTTAAAATAGACTGCAGATTACGTGTGGATTAGTTGCTATAGTGACAGCTACTAATAATTGTCATAAATAAATTATATTCTATTCTAATAATGTTTCTTATATATACTTCTTACTCTTATGTAATATAATCCGTTGTAGATATACAATATCTGTGGACATATCACACCGCGCGCCTTCTTGAAAGAAATTCATACTTTACAATGTAAAATTGTGTAGACTCAAGACTCGAAGGAAGTATTTTAGCGAGTGACCACCGACACCCTTAAACGTCTACACTGAGATGCTATGCCGTTGCTTTGCTCTACTCCCAATGAGCCAACATAAATGTCTCAAGCCGCATGAAACGCCTCCATTTCGAGATGCACTTTATCTCGAAGTGACGGCCATGATAGAAAGAAAATAATATCTCGATAATGCCGACCAATCTGTGGGTAATACGGCAATGACTCTATCTCTTATTATTCCTACATTATCTCGAAATTGCAAAGTTTAAAATGCAGAAACGACGATGCATTTTGGCTGATCGTGCGATCGCCATGTTGGGCAAATATTTGCAAAGTCAATCAAACGTTATTTCAGCTCCATAATATATCAATCGGGCGCACGGTGTCGCAATTTTTAATTGGTTATGCAGATGTGGCTGGAAAACTGAATTCTCGGAGGTTGCTAAACGGCAAACGCGAACTGGCGCGTCACTCGAATAAGCAAACACATTGGGAAACATCTGTGAACGATGTCACTTGCTGTCGAAAGATTTGCTTTGCTATAACGCACATCCTTTTATAAGATTCGCCTTCTTGTAAGAGGTAGTGCCACGCTGCATGTATGCAGGTAGTCGAATACTCACCGTAAAGTGACAGCTGTGCTGTTTCGTGCGGTGTGTAAGTGGCCCATGGAGGAGGAAGAACGGCAACGTACCTTATTACCTCTGACTGCTTGTTTGACCCCTTATACTATAAAAAAGATGAATTGGACAGGCATGAACGGGATAGGTACCTAAATCTCGGACTCCATATGAATTTAAAAAATTAAACTCATCACATATTAACATAATCTACCTATTAAATAATAAAGTTATAATAGAATCATTGATGACAAATGCACTTTAATTTTTACTTTATTCGTATTTGGAAATACACATGTATTTTTTGTTATTATTTCAAAATATCTCTATATTTAAAACCATATAAGGCGCTCAATTTACAGTAGCAATTATTTTTTTGTAATCAAAAACTTAATTTCTTAATGTGCTATGGGATTTCGATTCTGTATAAGTAATTTGCGATGAAGAAAGGATTGTTTTGAAACCGGCCGGTCATTAGTTGTTGCTTAAGATTTGATGTGCTCACAATATATTATTTATTATAATAGAAATGGAATAAATTATTATTATAGACACAACTAAGTAAATCATAAACCATCTACACCGTGACGAAATCCAGACCAGTGATCTAGCTACTATAGGGATATAAGTATGTATACTACTAGGAATTCAACTTTTGACGCGAAACTAACAGACACAATCAACACCTAGATTATATTAATTAGCTAAAGGCATGTTGACCACGGAGGTCATAACTTCAATAATATTACGATAGCCCTTAAGGTCTACGCATTAAATGAAACAAAGGCTGGTCATGGATATGTTAACATTTTTTGTTAGTTTTTGTAGTTATTGCATATGCAAAATAAAATTTCCTTATAAAAGCGAGAGGGCTTTTAAACAGACGTTTTTCGAGACCTGATTTGGAGCTTGCTCGGGTGCCTGGGCTTTTGAGACCATTAGGAAACTACACAATTTATCAAAATCAAACTAGAAATTTGAATGACAAAAAAAAAGAATAATTTACCATATTAAAATACCATTGTAATGCATCTAAACAGTAGACTGTGGAACAGTTATTCTTCTAATTAAATAAGAAAAAGAACCGAGGAATCCTCAATAAATGTAATAAAAATTAATGCTAGTGGTAATGAGACCGACGAATTTTAATTTAGATAAATTACCTCGTAAAATTTCTCTCAATTACTGGCCGCGAATTAAAAACAACGCCTGGAATTAAAAACGTTCCATTTCAAGTATTCCAAATTTGAATATTTTTCTCTACTAACAAGCACGGTAATAGTCGTGTCATATCTCAAATTATAAACGCTTGTAAGTAGGAGATAATGAGTGGATACATAATAATTGGTCTCTATGTTCTATAATTGTTGAAATAAGGTTACTCGTACATGTTTCACTTTCGTTCTACCTGTGCCGTCAACAACAACACAGTCACGCTGTTTGCGGTTGAGGCCCTAATAAGTAAGTACGTCTGTACGTCCAACTTGTGGTATAAGTGCGTTATTGTATTGCACGTAATGATTCCATTCTTCATTAGCTAGTTATATTACCACCGCTTTGATAGTTTCGTTGCTCTGGTAATAAGCCTATTTAGATATTCGATCAATTGCCAGGTCAGATGGGACTTAGCAAATTGTAACAGTTCGGGTTTACATAGTCGACCGTGTAATGCACTCGTGCCGAGAAGAACGCTTGTCATTCGTGCATTCGATTGCCGTCTCATGGTAATAGAATTTACTATATAGAGTCTAACTTTATTCTTCTTTTCTTCTACGTGCACTCCTTATACACTTCAATAAGTCCTGCTTGGTTGTCGTTGCCAAGAACGGTAGATCCTCTATAGTCTAGACTTACTGCTCAGGGCATATTTTAGTACAAGCATATTTACTAAAACTTCAGTCAAATCGTTCACGGAACACTACGATGAACTTATTCTTACTATGTGTATTAGGTATATTGATATTACGACACGTCACAGAAAGACGCGGTAAAGACTATCTTTCAATGAACGGCTATGAACAAGAAGGTTAGGTTACGTTAGGGTGAAGATCGTTAAAGATAAAGGAAAAACATACGGAAACAGGTAATTACTTGCCATTACTTACGTATTTATTTTACGAGAGCATAGCATTATAAACAAACTTCAGGTTTAAAGTCATCACTTTTGGTGTCCAATTTTGGACTAATATCTAGAAGAGACTGATTCCACCTTTACAGTGGTCTCCATTTTTAATAGCATAAGGGGCCAAACGAGCAGTTCTAGCCTTTTAATAACCACCGACGCTATATAGGGAAAATCATCATTGTCGTAACCTTTTCTGTCCAATTTTGAATATTGATCGATTCTCTTGTTTAATAGTTTCCTTGTTTTACAGTACAACGGGCTAAATCGTAGAATCTGTTGATGACCACAGACGCCTATAGACAATCGCATAATTGTTATTTTAATGTGTGGCCCTCATAATGGGCCCCCCAACAAAAATCTAAACTAATAGGTTTGCGTCAGACACAAAATTATCAACCAATACTTCTTTTATATCCTCCTTATCGGTCCCTTATAGCCCGGTAAACTCAGTTCTCTGTAATTATGAAGTTTGCTGTGTTCGTGCTGTGGAAAGCGCTGGTTGGTTCATTCATTGATAGGATTCGCAACATACATTATACGATCCAAATTTATTATATATTAAAAAGAATACATCACAAAATTGCAAATTCACATCCATTTACATATTGACCGATATTCGGACCAAGTTTATCTTTGTAATTTCCTAGCAATAGTTATGTATATATGTAGAGTCTGGGATTCGTTGCGCAAGTCCAGAAATAGAATCCAAGAAATCTTCACGTATTGTATAATAGGATGACAACGACATATTGACACCACGTTACTATTTTATACCTGTGTAACGTATATTAAATCATCGTTCAAGATAGATGTTATATCACTCGGTAAATTGCGTCTCAAAATTATGAGCATTTGTTAAACCTGTATACGAAGTGTTAATTAAATATACCAGTTCTTTGCGTCAAATAAGATATCCAAACTTGTAATAATAAATTTTGCGTAGAAATTTCGACCATGGAATAAGAATACCATGCTATTATTAACTCATTTGTAAATCAAATTTATATTCCTTTTATAAAATGAAACTTGACTGAAAATTAAATATTCTGTATTGATTATGTCTGTGTACACGAGTATAGGACAAACCAGTTTCTAAATATAAATATATCCCTTTTGTGGACTTTTGACGACCGGAAAAGCTTTTTATTTCACTTTTTCAATCCATGCCTATTTTTGAAAGTCTAAAAACGTTCTACAGATACGAAAGGTAATTGCCATGTTACGTAAATACTATTACTCATTTCATTTTATTTTCCTTCTAAGTATTTAGTGTCTCAGATATAATATTAAAATAATCAATCAGATAGCGAATGCTGTTTGATTGTTGCACACTTTTCTAAACCAATAAGAATCTGATAATCAAAATTGATCTTCGTGAATGAATTAAATCCTAATTTAGACCGCAAACACCAGCTATACGTGGTGTGACTACTAAACGCCGCGGCCATGTTGCTCATATTACATAGCATGACCGCACACTCTCTGACAAATATACGCGCTTTATTTATACATCTCAGTGTCTACTAATAAATAAATAATATTATATCGGCGATCCTTAATAAATAAATAAAATAAAAATTTATTAATTCTTAGGTATAGCTATCATTATTATTTTTTTCTCTCCTTTATTTTATTAATCTTTTCCAATGATATGTAAACGTCAGGTAGGTGTGTAATTGACATGTCAACCATTGGAAATAGAAGTAAAGAATATAGAGCTCTTAAGTTGATGGCTGTTAGAGCTACTTTCAGCGAGATAGCATATTGTTATAGATGTGATATGAAAATGAATATGTACGTAATGATCTGTTCAATCTATCCAAACGAGTATTAGTTAAATCCATGCATGTCAATTCATCCAACACAATGTTGAAATCAAGGGCGTGTCGTTTCATTTCCCATAATATTGCGTCACTTCATTTCCGAATTAGTTTCCGCTCGCTCGAGTAGCTGGGGAAGTCGAGCGTTCAATAGTTTACAACAAAGGATGGATTAATTGATGGATATTGCCTCGACAGAAATTGTGCAGATGCGTTGTCCTCCCCATCTCTCCCACCACCCTACTGCCGGGTGGTCCGAATTTAACTGCATCTTACAAGCTCAAACGTAAAATCTTTACGCCATTGTGACATGACGTCTTTACTTACGTGATTGTACTAAGAATGTGCCATCCAAATAGTTGCATGTTAACTCGCATTGGGAACGAAGCGGTCGATTGCGTGGAATAATGAGCGAATATAATTGGCAAATAATTGATTGCTAAATAAACATGAGACACGTAACAACGCGACGTGAATTGTGAACTCGCAATGGAAATTTGAGGAAGACTTGAGACATCGATATTTGAGGAAAAAGAACTAAGAATTGATGTTTAAAGAAGAAAACTTAAGACATCGTTATTTGAGAAATAAATCCGAAAATTTTGGGATGAGTATTGAATAGATTGGGGTGTCATTAAATTTAAAGGATGATCTCTTGCAGATGTTTTGTGCTATACTATTTTAGATTCTAAACTCGATTCCCAGGCTTCTAAGTCATTGGAAGTCATCAAAAAATTAACAGTAATACGTCAATTTTCTGAAATTGGCGAAGATTATCTTAGCTACATGAGCAATTATCTTTTGTCGGCTAGACAGCAATGTCTGATGGCAATGATGTATGTGTACGGGACGTCTCTGTGGCATGCGTTACGAAATCCTAAAAAAAATGGTATTATATAATTAATTATCTGCAAGTAAAGTATAATGAGTAACTACGAGATAAGTGAAATGTGTTAAGTCTAAAGCTTATATAACGTACAGATGCCATCTTCTTCGTTAAGTCTGAGTACACAGTGAATGTTATCATTATCATCACTTTTACTCTCCCATTTTAGAAAATGGCTTCTACAAATTATAATTGAATTATAAATTATACTACAAATTATAAATTACAATTCAAAATATACTTATTCATCAGCAGCTAGAAGACGTCCATATATAGGTTTATTAAAAGTAAAAAAATATAGTTAGTGGTTAAAATGACTTAGGGGACATCTATTGTACAGAAAAATTAAAAGAAATGAAATCAAGACAAATTTCACGCTCGATGCCCATTATTATTATACTTAATATTTTTTCCTATATCGGAAATTAAATGGATCTCCACTTGCGCCAATCATTATCGATCACTAAACAAGCAACATTTTGTAATATTATCTTGGTTGTCTCCTCCAACCTTATCAAATCCGTAGTGATCTAAACCGCTCTTGAATACCAAATGCATAACAAGAAGGCGCATAAAACGAAAAAAGCGGGAGTATGTCACAGTACAGAATATAAGTACCTAGATATGAAGGCATGGGTGTAAAACCCATAAGTCGGAAAGTAAGACGTGATTTAATTGTTCCATAATTGCCTATAATTGCCCATGCTAAGTCGTAATTTATTCTATGTAAGCCCGTAGGCCCCTACACCGTCCATATCGGTTCCACACTGCTACACATAAGTAGTAAACGAATTTACGTAAGATCTATAGTAATAAAGCGTAACACATATGGAGAAAGTTTGATGTTGTTACGAGAGGTTCTAGGGACTACACTTACAAAAACTGATTTCATGATTTATGTGTAAACAAAGTGTTCTCGCCACAACTCGTTATGTACTAGGGACATTGCATCAGTGATCTTAGGATTTGAGCGCACGAACACTGGTATAGTGTATATAATAACAACATCTTCATTGGTTGACACTTAATCCCCTCGCTGGAATGACTCTAAATGGATGGACTCAAAACTAGACTTTCATCTATCTATGTACCGCATCGTTTATCTATTGCAAACTCCAAGCTTAAGCAAATAAGAAGCTACCAGATCTTTCTAATCCATCAATTTGTTATATGAAATAGCGTTTTTGGTTTGTGAGATATCGGTCCGGATCGGGTTCACCCGAAGGACCTCCTTCAGGAGGTCCCAAAATAAATGCGTGTACGTTACACGCATAAGTATTTATTTTGGGATGATGCGAAAAGCATCAAGAAAGTGTCAAAGGTTGCTTGACTCTTTCTAAAGTGAGATTGTTTTTAGTAATAGGTGGTTGGACTTATTCTATGCCCTTACAGGTATTTCGCAAATATCGTTAGGGCACTACAACTCCAGAGCTCGCCTATATAAGTGCTGTTAAATGTCGTCATGTCTTTGCAGTTCTTTAGTTGACTTTAGTCAAGACCCATGACCATATCATCTGCTTTCCTGGGACATTGTCAAAAGTACTGATAGTGGTGAATTTTATGTTTTTTGATCCAACGTGTTTCGAAATCATTAAACGTCCTACTGTGCCAATCTTAACGATAATATTAATAGATTAGATATTATTTTTTTCTGTCTCGAAACACGAGAGAGAAAGAAAATTCTGAATTGATTGGTAGACTTTTTAAAAGCGCTATCGTTAGGGCAGTGCATGAAACTAACTATGTTATCTTTTTATAAGATGCTGAACAGTGAGCGTACATACAATCATCAGAAAATTAAATATAACTAATATTGGTTATATATGCAACACTAACCGCATATTGCATAGAACATTCTCTATAAGCCGCGTCGCACAAAAGCAGGCAATTGGTGTCGAAGTTAAACTTTACCATGATTTGCACAGCTGTCTCGTTGAGGTCATGACGTGACAAGTTGACGTCAGGCAAGCCATCGACTTTACATAAATATTCATAACAACTCACAATATCACTAATGGTAATGGTATAATCAGCGTCGTATCCAGGAATCAATGATTGTAAGGATTAGGGCCTTACGATATTTTTGTAGTCATAAAAGCACCCCCATCATAACTACAAGGTCTCAAAGCCCCGGGAGATTAATCCGGCGCTGGACAATAATAAAGGGAAATGGCCTAATATCGCACATTGCTAGTAGACTAGTAAAATTGTCGCTTACCATCAGAGTTCATCAAGTCGATTGCATTTAATGCTTCTCTATTTGGCTAAACGACTATCATAATAATAACGGCATCTAATTGCATTCTAAAGATGTTCCAAATTAATTTTGATGGGGCCATGTGGGTAGTTAATAGTTATGGTTGCTGTGGATCTTTATTATTATTTTTGCAGGTAGCTGAGTAAAGATTGTAGCTTTGATGTAGAAATTTTGGGTAGCATCTGTTTGTCCATGTTCCAAAACACTAAAACGAGATTGGACGAAAATGCATCATAACCGTCAATTTATTGTCTTTATCATCATTCACCATAGTTTCAAAATTGGGCTCTTTCGAAAACCAAGATGCTATGCAGAAAGTATATTATTTTATCTTTTGAACCGTCATTACTCATTTACATTACGTGCCAGTGTTACGTATTTAGAAATTGATTGTTATTGATTTTACAATCGAACACAAATCGACGATATGACATTTGGCGTAGCTGGTCGAGTTGAGACCAGAGAAAGGCGTAACCCAGCGCCTTGCTCTCCGCTTATTATGTGTTATGGGGATGAGTTGTTGCGTAATGCTATTGTTTTACCATTGGCCACTTGCTTAATGTTATTATATAAATTTGCGATATTCTTGTAATATAATTGTGTGACTGTAAATGTCTCTAGCAGTGGCGTGAAGTCGTTATACGCACACACTTGTAATGTTAGCAATTCAAATCAGACGGAACTATCAACTAACATTTACGCACAGTTTCATTATAATTTTTATAGACGGCATTATTAAAGAAATAAAATATAATTTATACTTGTAATAAGAAGTCTTTATTAGTGTTGAAATTATCTTCAAATATTGTATATACAAAGTCAATGTTATCACTATCGCATACATAAAAAGTCAATTAATGTATAAGAATGGACGCTAAAGTGCCGAGGTGGAGGATATAATTACCTCCTTTATCATTAAGTAGCACACTCCCCCACTTCCATTAGCAGTCCACAGAGACAGCGTCAGATCTAGATGGGGGCTTGGGGGGCTGCAGCCCCGGACTCAGTAATGTTTAAAGGCTTTATGATCATTTTTGTACCTATAAAAGGCACCACTCCTCAACCACAAGGATTCTAAACTCCTGTCCTGCCAAAGCCTAATCCGGGGCTGCATAGAGACTAGAGATTGCCTGTTTTTTAATCTCGA
>LUGF01047875.1:276696-289990 GCA_001625245.1 Calycopis cecrops
TTTTTTGCAATTTTTAGAAACCCTTTTTATAAATTTTATATAGAGGAGATAATAGCTGATTCTGCGATTTTCGACATCTACCCCGATAGATCGAAAATGCAGAGAGTCTTCATTTAATCACGTACCGAAATGATATATGCGTAATTTATGTCTAAACTCTCTCTTCCTTGTTTGTTGCGTTTCTGCAACAGAAAAGTAATATATACTCAAATTATTATAATTTAAACAATGAATAAAATAATATAAAACCGGACCAACCGCTGCAGATGCTTTCAATATGGTACCTGAAGACGCTCGGAGGCGAAATTATCAATAACAAAGAGACTCACTCATCACACCCGTTGCTTTACTCTGTTGAAGGATACTTTCATACTTATTTTACATACTTTTGGCCAGAATCTACCTAAAGCCGTGTATCTTCTTCTCTTTCACGCCATTCTCTTCGGGCATCCTTTAAGCATTTGTTTTGTTGAGATTACAAGCGACTATTAATCCCGCAACGCTTATTTGTTGATTATCATTTAATTGAACAAGTATGATACGTAGCCAGTGACCCAATGAGGATTCATTGTGGCGCAATAAACCTGTGTAGAGTTCGTAATTGTAGACGACGCGGCGCCTCCACATGTGGAATGCCACGTTAACTGAAGTAACAAAACAACTACTATTTATGACCATTTTGCTGGCTAACTCCTGGTATTTTTGAGGTAGCCGCAGAACGGAAACTAGCTACATTTTGTCACCGTTGTCGAAATATTTTCCCCTTGTCATATAGCTAAAAACTATACAAGTACCTACCATGTGATGTTCTGCATAATACAATGTAACTTATACATTTATAATTATGTACATAAACGACGATTTTACGTTTATCGCTTCCTAAGCTGACTCGACAAAAATCGCGGACTATGTTTACATGTAGACAAGATAACGAGTTGGTATGATCAAACGAAAGTGAAAGGTAGCTATTATGATTTAGTGGATCCTGTAGTCGTGCATCTCGACACAGGCAGAAGTAACAACATCTCTAGAAATCTTACACGTTAATAGCAGCAATTTTTGACCCAGTTATTATCGAACGACAGCTGTTCTGAAAGAAAAGACCGCTTTGGTCCATTGAGTTATATGTAGTAGTAATAATAACTCAATGCTTTGGTCACATTTTGAAGAAGAGAAAACCATAGATATGCGAAAAAAAGAGGATTCTGGATTGAATTTATCTAAACCAAATTAAAGTTAATTGTTATCGACAAAATCCTGACTACCGTGTTGTATTATATTATCATGATAAAAATCATTAAAAAAAAATTTCATGTTTCAAATTACTGAATAATTCGAATGAAGATTATTTCTTTATAATATAAAAATTATCATTACAAAATCTAGACAATACATCAAAAAATAATTATGTATTTTATTAAAAAGGATCAGATGATTCTATTTAGCTAATGGGCAGTAGATATTATGAGCAGTTCACGTACTATTTACATACTGAGCTACTTATCTACTATACAATATAATATGTAGGGGCAATTTATTCCTATATCTTAAAAAGATTAAAAAAAATTTTGGGCACACATTTATTCAACATCCTAATATTAATGATTATAAAGTACAATAAAAAATGTTTCATGCAAAACATGTGGCAAACATTTATATATATGCATATAGATACCTAGAAAAACAACTAAACTATAACAAAAAGCTAGGTACTTCTTCTTTACTTTGCAAAAATCCCATACGCGTACACGATTTTGACATAAGTTCTACGAATCTCTAGACGCGCTGAGAACAGGTTTCAAAGAGGAGTGAAAGTGTTAACGTTTATTTTTACTATTTATTTAGAGAGAGATTCTCGGTATACGATAGTTTAGTAATACTTAGTTATATTGGAAATGATGAAGGTACCGTGCCTGCACGTGTTAGTTTAGTCACACACGTGCAGATACCTCTGACATGTCGCAATTATAATATGGTTTAAGTTTCATAAAGATGGCGCGTGTGTTACACATAATTGTAAATAATAAATATATTTTAATGTGGCGCTACGCCAGCAACGTGACTTTATTGCTGCAGTGTACGGGCTATAATAAATAAATATGTAATTGTTCATACTTATATGTAATATAATTTATTGTACGTAGAATCTATATTTATTTATTTATGTCGTCTTGCTGAACGAACACGCAGAATGAGACCAATGAGAGCCATTGGAAGGTGCTAATGCACTTGCCAGAGAGCCAAGCTGAGGTACAGTCGAGACTTGACATGTGATGTCAGAAAACCGATTAGTTTTATATATAAATCTTAGATACTATGTTTACCGATATACAAAATAATATCATCAATATTACTTCACTTTTCACTTTTTTTATAAACTATGGCTCCATCGCTACATATTGCGATGATTCTGCCAATGTCGGAGATAAAAGGACACGTAGTAGATTTGATTACAGCTCAATCCGGAAACAACTCTGTACGGTATTTGAGATGCTGATCTGTGATACATGAAAGAAAAGACAAAAACAATTTGGTAGTTATTAGTAGAGACAAACAGAGGGTTAAATATAGAACAAGTTTCAGAAAAATTGGGGATATCATTGTATGAAATAACTATTAACATATCAAACATTTTATAAGTTAATATTGTTAGTGTTAATAAATTTTACTAGGGAGTATACGGTTGGGGTGTAAATAGAAGACAGTAGCTAATTGAGATTAACAAGGCGGGTAACTCTTGGTGACAAGAAGTCATATAAAGCAACTGATATTAAGGGACAATGGAGGAAGATCGATCAATGGTCCTCATCAATATTAGATAATTAGTAAGTAGGTATAATCTACAATTACCTACCACTTTTAATTTTTACTAGAGTTTATGATTATAGAATGGATAAATTGAATAAATGTCTGTTTTATTTGGCAATAGGGATCTATATGGGCGTCAGTTATAGCCGCAAATGTCTATTTCATTCAACATTTAATAATGTTAGAGCACATCCAGCACAAAGTATGTTAGGTATGCACAAAAATTGACATTTATGACACGTAGGTAAGTTATATATTATTAGTTTAGTATATTACTTTAGTAATGGTATTATCCACAATTAAAAGGTCATCGGTCATCTCATGTTAACAATGTGCAGCAACACTATAGATCGATGGTTGATATCTCCTGACCGTCCAAATTACTTTAAATCCTTCTTATGAAATTTTCAACTTTCCGTCACGTGTATGTCTAAACTGTTAGTTCGCAAAAAGTGTAATGAAATAATTGTAGATATTCTGTAAACTTATTTGATGTATGAAAATTTTGCCTGCAATGCACCGTAATACAAACGAAATCCTGAAAAATGGGACCTTCTTTGCGCCGCCCTTCCCTTCACTCGCCATAAAGACGTAAGGATTATTTAGTATTAGTAGTGTTTTTTACTATTAATTAAGCAGCTTAAACAATATTTGAAATAATTCTGCTCCTGCATACGTACCTACTCATCACCCGCTTTTAGATACTAACTGGTGGATCCGTGCGGTGAAACTAAAATTGTTTTTATGGATTAATTTTGCAATTTTCTCAAACGTATCAACTTCCATATCATTATTATATTTCTTTTGAGTACGAAACCGTTTAAGATTGATGCCATAACAGTGTTTTTTCGGCATAAATCTTCAATAAATATTAGTTAATATGTATAATGTGTAGATAAATAACAGATACGATATATGTATCTTGTTTCATTATAATAAATCGTAAAATATTGTAAAAAAGTATAATAAAATAGTTAAATGATGTCAAAATACCTTACGACGAGAATAATTATCATAAAATATATGAGGTCTTTTTACATGGTCTGCGTTAGATCGAGGATAATGTATTTGTTGTAGCAGTAAATACAATAATTTAATTGAAATTGACAATGCTATGAATTTTTGAAATTTTGTGTCTACATAAATAAGTAACTTATTATACATTAACAGATTTTGCTACCGCCGCGCCATGTGACGTTAGCAAAACGGTCAAATAACGAATTATGACTAAAGTGTGAATTTGAAAAGATAGGAATTGTGGAAGAGGAATTCGACGCTTACCTCTACAAGATATATTGACAGAACAAGCCCATGATGAGTTGAGAGTTGTAGATAGTTGTCAAGTCAAGTTATTACCTATTTCTCATATGGGCGACAATTTACATAAAAATGTTTTTGATAATTTACCTACATATCAAATACAAATTACCCTGTAGTAATTGACATACACAACAACAAATTAGTAGTTACTCTCAGGAAATGTTGTGCTTGTGCACAACATTTCCTGAGCCACATGTGCTACTTGCCATTAACTGATTATTTATTATTTGCCTATAATGATAATTAGTTCAGTGCTGACAAGTTAGTCGCAAGATTGGCAACATTGATATTTGATAGGAAAAGAGCGGGAATAACTTAAATAAAACTTCATATGACAGATGTTTAATTTGTTACATAATGTGTAACGAAATTTGACACGGAAGAATGCGAAACTTGCTTTTAAAATATTGGCAGAGAGAGACTGAGACCTTGGTCAATAGTTCATGGCCCAGCAGATAGGTTTTGCTCGGATGAAATAGTAATATGTAAATCTAAAGAAGAGCAAGAGGCAGTGGTTATATGATACCGGGGCAAATAAAAAAAAACATTCCCATATCGTTTTACATAGTGTATGGCACTATTTATTCGTTAAGTGTTTGTACTTTGAGTTGAAAGTAATTTCTAATACCGAAGTGACACGGAAAATGTCGTGTTAAGACGTATTTGTATTGAATGTTTTACACGATATCTACGCAGACGAATATTAACTTCATATTGTACAATGGAAGTAAATTCCGTCCGGCCAGTAGTAGGTACAGTCAGTGGGAGTCAAGAAACTTTCAATCCGCATTGCAGCACTTTTACTTCAGAAGATATTCCTCATTAGGGATCCCCAAACTTTTTCAAGTCGCAGGGTTTAGGATAAATTACATATTATATTGATTCTTCTGAGTTTCGATAATGTGAGGGCAAAATGATCAGTGTGACTTGACTTGTTGTGAACTTGGTGATATAAACATATTTTATATTGATGGCTGCGTTATGTATAAGTTTTTTTATAGAGGATACATCGTGGAGCCCCTTCTAGATTTGGACAAGGTATTTGATTCAGTGCCTTACGAAGTTCTGTGTGCTAAAGAAAAACCAGTGCCTGACATAAAAGATCAAAATAAAGAATCACCCTCAATACATGTTACTCATCATTCTTGTCAGGCAAAGATAGGCTGGAATAATGGCACGATAAGCTGGAGATTATTAGAACTAAAATGGAACATTTGTTCTGAGAATTGCTTGGCACATCTAGTAGAATCATATTGCCATAGCCGATGTATCCTTTCCAGCCAGTTGTAATTTCCGGTGGGCTCAGTGATCCAAAACGATGGCGACATAAGCGACATTGACCGCGACGTGAAAAATAGAATAAACGCGGAATGGACAAATGCCGATTTATCGCGTGTCACTTGAATATCTCTTAAAACACTATAAAATCTATAGGACCTTATATATACCGTATATAGACCGTATATATCTGCCGTAATGTAGGGCTCAAGCGTAGACTACTAAAAGCAACCGGTAAGAGAAAAATACGTAAGACAGAACTAGGTACAAATGCTTAGGTTGGAGTGTATATTAGGAAATTTACTACAATATTAGATAAACTAAGGAGAAATTAGTTTAATGCGGTGTGGTCTCTCGTAAATGGACCAAACCGCCTTAATTTATTACATAATTGAGGAAGCATGAACGTCATGTGAAAAGTTTTAACTATAAAATGTGGATAAATTGTGTCGAGTAGGGCAGGAGCATAAAAGGACCAATTACTGAGATGACGATTTGTAGAGAAGAGTGGAGCATGAAAAAATGTCGCGCCGATCACAAAAAAACGAAACCAAGTTAAGAGAATAATAGTGAGGAAGTCAAATTGCAATCAGATTTTAAAGAACCTCTCATTCATGGATTGCTGAATGCTGTTTTAATCTTACACAGTTAGCTACCAATTGGATACTAAATTTACTGCCGTCTCGGTGTAATAGGAGGCTTCAACGGGGCGTGCATGTTGCGGTGCGCATATAACGTGATTCTCTCGTCCAAGCCTTTATCAGCTAACCACATAGCGCCTCCAACTAGGCAAGAAATTGAGAAGTGTTGTCAAGGTGAGGCGGCGCCAGTCTGCGTCGTGTGTGCTCATATAATTCTCACTGTTATGGCCGCGTGTCACGCGAAACTATTTCAGTTCGCCCGTGAAAGTCGCTC
This sequence comes from Calycopis cecrops, assembly GCA_001625245.1. NCBI lineage: Eukaryota > Metazoa > Arthropoda > Insecta > Lepidoptera > Lycaenidae > Calycopis > Calycopis cecrops. The sequence goes on from LUGF01047875.1 coordinate 283,018, forward strand.
ATGATAAATTTTCAATATTTGCACGGTGGATTTATCGTACATTTAACACGCGCGACGATAAACAGACTATATGGGAGTTGTGTGAATAATAAAAAACTTGAGTAGTTTTTAGTGTTCAGTGCGTCAAAAGAAAAAAAGAATCCTTTTATCACTTTCGCCAGCCTTTCCATATGTCTGCCTGTCAAGAGGTGTATGAACGTGTCGAGGCTTTTAATATTTACCTATAAATATACGGGCGCAAACGAGCAGTAGGCGCCTTATTTAGGATTGTCGTGTTGCTTTTTAATTTACGATGGACCTATAATTTGAGCGGGAGGTTACTGGCCTGTCAAGTCAGCACAATTCAACTGTATTGCAGCTTAACTACCTCCTACTAATGCTCATTTCCAAAATGAAGCCAATTTTTAAATTACTGGCTACCATGGTTCTTTATGAAGTACCTACTTAGAAAGAAAAAATATTTAAACACGATATTAACACAAGCAGGTAAAAAATAATAGATTGTTTTCCAGGCGATGTGCATCGTCTAAATGAGCATACTTAAAGAATATTTAATAGTTTGAAGTAAGTATTTTACTTTCACTTACATTTTTCTATATTTTTGCTTCCCTGAGATATCTTCAGAGATCAAATTGGGACTCTTTTCTACTATCAGGTACCTACGTACTTAGAACACAGGAGCTTTAAAAGTTGTACAGAGAAATTAATCCAAAATACTTCAACGTACCCCCAATAAGGTCGTTATTAAACTTAACGTGTCTTTTAACTGCACTATAACAATCATGATCAAAATTTAATGGAACACGCTCATGTTTAATTTCAAATTGAACGATTTAAAAGCACAATGCGGAAATTTATTATATTACATTCCACTACAATTGATCTATATTGATAATAAACAATTAACAAAGCTATTTAGCTGGTATAATATCCTTTGAACACTGTGTGAACAATGCAATGCATGTTCTGTATGTATTAAATCGAAGGCTTTATATGGCAAAAATATATGTAGTTCAAGATGCAGGACACATACTTTTACATATGTACTTTTACATAGATAGTCCCGACACATATATAGATATACTAGCTTCCGCCCGCGGCTTCACCCGCGTGGATTTCGGACTTCAAAAATGAATCAAAATTTTAACTTATTATGTTATTCTGATTTTAAAGCTATATTACTGTAAAGTTTCATGAAAATCCGTTCAGTAGTTTTTGTGTGAAAGTGTAACAAACATTCTTACAAACTTTCGCATTTATAATATTAGTAGGATATTATCTCCATTCGCCCTAAACATACCACACTTATTTGCAGGATTCCTACCTACCTACCCTACCTACCCACTTCAATTTAAAAATATATCCACATTCATGTATTTTTTACTCAAATTAACCCCCCCAAATTGTTTTATTGAATTATATTAAGAATCCGTTAATTACGTATAATATTTTAAAAAGTAATTAAAAAAATTTAATATAATATAAATATAAATGTATGTTTTATATAAAATTATTTTCTAACTATTTAATATTAACAGGTGTTATTGTCCGTTGTCACGTATTAGATTTACGTAATTTTTAATATTATTTATGGCCAAAACATCACCGTTGAATCTTTATTAACCTACATTTTATATTAAGAAACATTTACACTAATAAAGAGGATTTTTTTTATTCGATTGATCAAATACGAAACTACTGGATCGATTTTAACAATTCTTCACTAATAGATAGGCTACGTAGATAGACCTTTAATATAAAATTTGTAGACTATATTTTATTACAATTATTATTTTTTTATTTTAGACACCCAACGAAGTGTCACCCGTCGACTAGTCCAAAATAAAATTATAATGTACCAATTTGTGCATCCCGATAAAATATTATATGGATCAAAATGTACTTACACTCCATATAGTATTTTAGTTTAACTACTTTTTATAAATAAGCAATCGTATAGTTGGATCACGGATCCGCAGGCCGGAGACACTAGAGTTTAGTTGCTAAATCTTTATCCAAATTTTTAAAAATTTCATACAACACGAAAGCAAGTTCTATGCACGTCACTAGTACCTAAATAGGTTAAGCCCATCCTTGCCAGACCGACTCAAATTCTCCGCACAATGTCCAATATCACTGCCAACCAAAGACCATCCATGGTAAACGTAAAATCAGGAAACGCTTGGCCTTAATCTAAAAAAATAAATCACGACATCTCCGATCGATCAACTAAATAGTAAATCTTAACTAAGATACCGGTAGTTGGTACCAGGCTCACATGAGCGGCGAGCAAGCACGCGCGAGAGCCGACGATCAAAGCTCGCCGACGCAATGCTATCGACAATCTTCTCGCGCACCTTCACTTTCCCAGGGCACAGTTCCATGGTCTGGAAACTTTTTTTTTGTTCCATTCAATCTTTTTATACAGGATTAAGCTTTTCAAGTAATATTTTATTGTTAAAATAATTAAAAGTTGTGGTACGAGGAAAAAGTAATGGCTGAATCTAAAGGAATAATACTGAGCTTTAATGTCATAATATGACAAACGAGCTAGCCATTTGCTGATTACCGCTCATTAACATTATGCTTATTAGCATATGCAAATGCGTTGCCCTCTTTAAAGTTAAAAGGTTAAGTTAAATGTAAGTACTAAACTAAGTAACTTATCCTCCAATATAAGAGTCGTAGTATGATAAAATCTCAACAATAAAAAAATCAAAAATACACTTTGTGAATACTGAAAAAATATTCTGGGAAAATTGATGAGCGTACAACTCAGACATAAAGAAACTTTTATTTACCTAATATCTTTAATTTCATATTCCATTAACCATAGTTAATACCTTGTATACATTTCAGTAATTAATATATATTTTTATAGACCTACTTAATTCAAAATACACTAACATGCTTAAACTTTTTAGTTACACATAAAATATATTTTTATTACTATACATTTGCATGTATTAGTAGAATAAAATATGGAGGTCCGAAACCGTGTCGTATCGTAACGTAATGGGAATGATGTCGACACCGTCGATTGACCTGCCAGTTGCCAGTTGCCACCATGTCTTGTTCCGTGAGTTTTTGCTCGCCGTCGCTCGTCGTTCGCAGAAATGAAAGCCGATGCTCGGCCGAGCTACACACAACCCTTCGCTTCCGCTATTTGAGGAAGCTGCGATCATTGATACCTCGGCCATTCATCACATGTGCCATGGCATACTTTGAACTGCTCCTAATTATTAAGTATTAGATCGTTTTATCAGATCAGACTTCGCGATTTCTATTTTTTGGTAAAACTGTTTTATCTATTTACGTCACCAAAACTGTTTTAAAGTTACAACAAAAAAATAAACAAAATTAAATTAAAATCTTGTTTTCGGTTGTGTTTTACTGCAATAAAGTTGCTAAAATCGAATGAAATTACAATTCGTGAAAAGCTCCTAAAGCAAAAAAAAAATGGAGAAGTGAGGAATTTAAAAATCTTTATAAATATGGGACTGAAAACCGCCACCGCCCACGCCAGACAATATGTGCTTGTTGGGTTTCAGGCATTTCATATTTACATTCCAAAATCCCATGCGAAATTCCAACCCCTAGATCTTTGTGCCCTACTTTGAGGACAAAGATTTAGACCTAGGTCTTCTAATTTATTTGACTACGAAACACAATTATTTATTAATTATTTTTTTCTTATGATTGGTTATTTATATGAATTTATAATATCATACCAACATAAGTGTTACCAAGTGACGTAACATACTATAGGGACGCCGATACGTTGTTTTATTAAAAACCGGACTGTACTTTCAATGTGAAAGTACCTACAACATAATCGATTAATATCTTGCGTAATTGACCTGTTCACTTGAATGGGTGGTCATATGTATAGCGGATATGAAGGTAGATCTCAATATGCGATGTATCCGCTGGTAATTTATTATATAATAAGTGCATTAATTTGTTATGCGTCGCATACAGCGGTTGCAATGCAAAATGCACGAACAGTGAACATGTAGGTATAATATTGTCGTTTCCTCTAATAAAACTAACTATATTCTGTCGTATTTAGGATCTTTCTAAATAGAAGAGAAAATCATTATTTTCAGATTTTGTACATTTTTGATTTTCTTGCATTGCATTAATATGTTTGTGCGAATTCATAATATTGAAGTACCTTTTTTTTATATAAGTACCTGGCTTATATTTGATTTGTGTCATCATTCATCGTATCACTTTCCCTGCGTAGGTAACTAGAAAAAAAATATTCATCGTTTTTTTATTTTCTACCCTATTTTTATTCTAACACTAGCTTTTACCCGCGGCTGTACTCATATTTTTTTAAAATTAAGGTATCCTTCCTTTCTAACATCTCTTCATGATTTTTTTTCATGACGTTTTGTCGTGAAAGCGTAACATATAAACTTACTTTCACATTTACAATATTAGCAGGGATTAAGGTACCTACCCTTAAATTTATATTAAAGTTTTATATAATATACTGTCTAATGTTGTTTACATATTAGCTTCAAGTAGGTAGCCATTTTCCCGTGTCTCGCTGATGATGGAAGGTTGCTCTTAATTTTTTTTGTTTAATTTTTTGTCCAGCGATTTTTTTACCGTAGATAAGTATGTCGATGTTTACGGCCAAATTTCATATTTGTCTGTAGCTGACACAGTCTTTGCTACAATTATTGACAATATAAATCCGTATAAAAAAAATTGGACATCCTAGTGTTTGTTGTATTAATGCTATAAGTTTGTTTGGTGATTATTTTGTGTAACATTTTTTTGCTCGAGTATCGGGTTTTTCTTAAATATTTAGTTTCAGCTTTAATAATAATCATTTTTAACATTAATGAATTGAATAATTGTATTGTGGGAATAAAGATGATTCAAAGTAAGTAATTACAATCTGGTTTCTAGTCCCAAAGTATCATTGCCTCAGTAGGAAGTTATAGCCATTTACTCACGATCACTATACGCTTCAGTGGTGTGGTGTCATTCATTTAGAAGTGGCCGAAGTAGGGGTTCTGTTTCCTTACGTCAAGATGGTAGTAATATTCGAAGACTGTTGTTGGTGGCGCGGGGAAAAGCATTTACGCATCGGCCTACGAAGGGATGTGGTGGTGGGCCGGCAGCAAAGGTTAGTCTCGTCACGTTATTCCGTTAGTTCTTGTGATTTTTTTCTCCATAAAATTCGGATTCACAAAAATATATCAAAATTTGTAGATAAAACTCTTATATCAATGTTTGGTTTTAGATTTACAGCCTTCATCACATCTTGAATAATGTTAGTGTCATTTACTACTACTAAGTGGTTCTACTGACTTTACTGACACTAAAACTGTGACTCTACTGACACTCGGCTAGTCTTTAAATTAAACACCAAGACCTGCAATGAAAGGCGCATTACGCCATTAGTCGTCTGAAGATTTTGTCAGTGTTGTTGCTCTGTCGACTTCATCACAATGGAAGTTTTGAGTAAGAGCCGAGTTACTTCTGAGAGCAGGTTTCTTTCTTTGTATTCTCAAAATGTTTCATAAGTTTTCGCGCGTGACTTTTTTGAACTGTTTTATCATCACGTTATTATTAGATTAGTGTTGCAATCAATTCAATTGATTTATCTGTCTGGGTTTGTATTTTTTATTTGTGTTAGGCTCCATGCCGTCCGATCTTTTGGCAACGAATATAATTATAAATTAGAATATTTTGCAGTTTTTTATTAAATCCTTCCGTACTTTATCAGTCAAAGACACCTTCCAAATCTCTCGAAATACTCAAAAATCATTTATTTTTCACTAGGTTTTGGGTTCAATCTATGATTAATATAATTGAAACTTGTAATTGAAGCAAGGATTTTAATATTATTAAGTATGACAATACGTAATAGAAATCTAGGGCCCAACCAAGAAATGTTATCAGGATTTTTCAACTTCTGTCAGGTTTCTTGAAGCTGGCGGGTAATGCCAGGTGTATCTACGCGAAGGAACGTTAACCCGTGCTCCACCACCTGATTTCTCTCAGGATTTTTTTTCTTTCTATCAGAGCAAGAAAATGAGAGAATAGAGAGTGAATATGTCTGCCCACGCACTTGTACACCATGTCTTTATAATAATCCGCAGTAGCCGAAATTCGGCTAGGATAACATTTTTATAGAGACAATTGTATGTGCTCGTCCTATGGATCTACCTTACTACACTACTATACACTACCACAGAGCCATGTAGACACAAAGTTTAAAATAATTTATCCCAATTTTATTCTGACCTACGGCTTGACCTCCTTCAATATGTCAATGGATGCGCCATCACCAGTCTATAAAATTAAAAACTGGTTTTCTGTTTGGTTAAGTTTGTAAATACAATATGCAGGTAACAAATAAAGATAATATTAATAGGAATAAAGAGAACAACAAAATCTACGTTCACAAACATATTTTATTACTGCTTTTTATATTGACGAGAATTTTGATTAACAGTATAATAAAAAATATATTTCTAAGTCAAATATATGTATGTAACACACAATAATATACAACCTTTTATAAAAATATCTAATATTATATAATTAGGTACTTCCAAAAAATTAACATACCTAAATAGTGTGTAAATGCAAAAATATAGGTAAACATCCATCTATTATTTATCTCATTTTTCCTATACCTTCTTACATAATACTTATTAGACACAACGGAGTAGACTGCTCTGGGTGGGTATCTAAAACCGGCAATAGTAGTCAATTACCACACACATTGAGAACGATTATTGAAAAACTTTAATACCTATTATTCATTATCATATCACCATATGTTTATTTAATCTATGCCCATAGCCCATAGGCGCTGTTTCTATTCATTTGTCTTATGGCTTATACAATAACTTTGGAGTCACAAAAATAAGGAAATACACAAACCAGATGAACATGGTTACGTAAATTGGACACAATAATAATCTAGTTACAAAAGTGGAAC
>LUGF01047875.1:300529-311761 GCA_001625245.1 Calycopis cecrops
TCAGCTTAATCCCTTCAAGCGTTTTAGAGAAAAAGGTCTTGACAGACGTACAGACGGACAACAAAGCGATCCTATAAGGGTTCCGTTTTTTCTCTTTGAGATACGGAACCCTAACAACATCAACACATCGTCACGTAAATTCCCTAATGGGGTAGGCAGAGGAAACAGAGTGCCACATGTCACGAGGTCCTTACATACCAGCCTTGACTTAAAAATATATTGATTTATATTGTACTATGTTCATTATTATATATTTTCTTATAGTTCCTATAGTAAGTGTAAAAATATTATTGACCGGGACTCAGGAGTAAATGACTAAAACTCGTATATCCAATTGGTGGTGGAAGAAAAGAAGAGCCATTATCACAAGCAACACTTCTCTACAAATGTCAACAAAGATAGTCGAGAGAATCAGGGCTTTATAGAAATAATACCATAAAATCTTAATTTTTAGCCACTAGCTGTGCCTCGTTTCTTCACCAGCTTAAAAGCTATCCCAAGGGTTAGCTTTTAAGTTGGTGAAAAAACTTTAACTTAAGTAAACTTTTTTACTTTTTTTACTACTAAAAATTTTTTCGGATTTTTTTTATTTGATTCTAAATCGTCTATATTTGTGCCAAAATGACTCTGCTTGGTAGAAAAACAATAACAAACTTACATGTAAACTTTCGCATTTATGATATCAGCAGTGTAATAAATTCGCGATAAAATTCACACAAGCAGGTTATGTGTGCAATGTAATTTCCTTGTGTTCTTGCGGCAATGAGCACAATGCTTTACTCGTATTGTATTACATCAAGTCGGAAGCGAACCCGAGGTAGAAACCACTTCCACATTTGACTCATCAGTGACCTAGTAATCCGGCACTTAATACCGCAGACAACATCTTTATACGGTCTGATATGGCGGTCCATGGCAATAACTTTATATGGACACTGATATAGCCGTCAACATCTTTATTGACATTACAAGCAGCTTTTTTACATCTTCTTCCTCTTAGTATTGTCCAGTTTCTATATGACATGATATCAGAGCCGGCTACCTAATCTAGGGATGACAAGGGCGCCAGATTTTATACAAAGTAACTGCCATCGGATCTTTGCAACGCGGAATAACGAATCCGGGTTTCCTCAAGATGTTTTCTTTCATCGCAAGAGCACTGTAGAATCAGGGCTACTACTCTCTTTGCCAATCTCTGCCACGGAGTTTGATAAGAAGAATAGTAGAAAAACAAACAAAATTATCCATTTAAAATATGTTTTACTACCGTAGCGAAATCATCTTTCAAAGAAGACCAATTATAACGAAATTGTTATACATTTAATGTTTAAATACCTATAAAATTTGATCGAAAGTTTTTGACAAAAAATAATTCGATGATTATGAGTTTCTAGGTGTACCTACCACAGATTAGCGAATTTATACAAACTCAAGTCCACTGGTGATGTTTTTCTTTTTTGGGGCCTGAATTTATTGTGCGTAAGCGAAGAGGAACCCAATATCATAGAACACTCATAGAAATCCGAGGAGCTTCCTCGGATTTCTATGAGTGCTTGTCGGGCATTTTTTCAACGGGCTAGTGATTATAGAACAGTATTTATTCATATTATCACTAACCGCTATCGGTTCATGGGTGAAGAGAGGCAGGCCGAGGTTTTCCCAGACTGCTACAATATGGGGTTCTGCAAGAGGGGAGTCAATGGGTTCTTAAAGGGTCGGCAATGCGCATGTGATGCCCCTGGTGTTGCAAGCGTCCATAGGCTACGGTAACCACGTACCATCAGTTGGACCGTTGCTTTTTTTGCCACCATCGTGGTATAAAAAAAAAGTCTAGAACCAGGTATAGTCTTAGTTATAAGCTATAGCCATGTTCGTTATTTAACATCTTGCAAACAAATAATAAAATCTAACTACAGAATCACATAAAAATAAATAAAGAAAAATCTATCAGCTTTTATCGACCACGGCAATTTTATATGTAACAAGTTATGTAAAAAAAATATTCGCAATCTTCTGGACCAATTTCACTCGGAAATGCACTATATATTATGTAAATACAACAATCAGCTCTACAATAGCAACCTTATCCTGTGGTGCAAATACAAGCGGTGAGCGGTGTGTGAAACTACTATGTCTGTACTTTGTATAGTATATTTTTATTTTATAATGGGCAAACTAGGAATTGTAGACATTTTCATGACTAGCGACGCGAATAGACATTCGCATAGAAATTATACATATGCGTTACCCTTCACCCTCCTTTCTCCTCCCTCCTCCATGGGCCACCGACAATTTATACACTGTCACAATACTCCGGTTTCGTGGCAGAGAGGTGTACCTCCTGGGTCGAGTCGGCACAATTTGGCTGCATACATGCAACGTGGCTACCTCGTATTACTTATTAAGTATTTACATATATAAAATTAAATAACAATTATATTAAATCGTGTACAGATTATGATTGGAGCCGAATGGGGACTATTCGAAAAATACCACTCGCTTACTCAGAAAAATATCTTCGCGTTTCGTATCACGGTTTTGATAATCCAATGTAAAGAGATAAACGCATTGTGAGGATATTTATAAATTATGTTTGTCACATGCCTTCAACTGCTCGTTTACCTCACTACAGTAGTTCCAGCGCATTAAATAAAATCGTTAGGTAAACACCGTGTACAAGTTAAAACTACATCAAGAGTTGAAGAACAAATCCGTTAATGAAAGAGGAGTCTTGTGTAATTTTGTAATGTATTTGGTATCATAACAGTTGATTTGCCGTCATTTCTAGAGTACCGTCAACGTTAGATGCACAATAATTATCTACTAGTAAGTCTCCAGCAAAACTTTCATGTTCGCTCAACTTTTACTCGACGACTTCGCCTTATTTAAATATCTGGCGTCGATGACGTCATCATCGCTACTGTATAGTTTCAAAATATAATCTTACTTAAATTATTTTTTTAATATCAAATGGTACTTTTTTATATAATTTTATAGGTTTTCGTTTGAATGAATGGATCACGCTCGCCTTGTATAACGTGAGTGTAGTCACGTCGACTCATTGACGTAGTGTTGACTTGGTAGTCGATAACAATTTATTTAACTTTTTACCTTTATTTTATTTACGTATTATTTTTTTGGAGCTCTCAAAAATATGATGAATGTTATTCATCCTTAGCCTCATGGATATTAAAGGTTTGCGCTACTTACATGTTCGATGATTAGTAATAGGCAATAGCTATGCCTGAGGGTAGAGTTTAGCAGCACAATCGCTTCGTCTCACAAACTGGGCCACACCGAATCAAACTCTTCATAATTAATTATGTTCACCAACGAACGAGGAAGTGTGTATTCTCCCAAATGTCACACGCTCGCAACGATCTATTGTTACACAAGTTTTCTCTTTAACTTTAATTATGTAGTGTGGAAACAAAATTAGAATCTTTTTTAATGGCTAGAAATCGGACTTTGGTGTTAGTTAATGCGTATTTTAACAATGTTTGTGTTTCTTTCTTTTAATAAGTTACTAAACATGATGACGTCAAAGGGTCTTTTCTGACAGTTTACTTTTAGCACTAATATAATAATTAATAATTTAATTAGTACATGGCTAGTGTTTTAACAAAATAATGTATTTTGCACCGTCGTGTGTATGCTTAAATAATTACACATTATGATAATAATTTATCTAAGTATATTAATTATCTTTTTTTTCTCGTATATATCTTTCGTGTCATAAGATACGATACGCTGTATAATTGAACGAGGTAGTATTCTGCCTATGCAAATTTTAAAACCAGGAAAAGGGGCCAAGCGGAGTCTTTAGAAATTTATGTGCATTTCACTGTGAACGATCATTCATTAAAAATGTAAATAAAATTGAAAGTTATTTACTAGGGCCTCTGTTCGAGCAATCAGAACCGTTTGATGACTACCGATGTGGTATTGACGTAGTCATCAGGTTGTTATATAAATGTATTGTCCTACTACTTTCCTCCGGCCCCCAATGGGCCACCAGATATACCGCATATAGTGCGACAACGCAGCCACCACTTTACTCTGGTATACCTCGGACCTCCCACGTCCTTATGGGCCGATTCGGCTGCAATTTTTTTATAGTACCTATAAATGAAGCAAACGTGCAGTCGGAGACATTTTTAAGACTACCTACCGACGCCCAAAGACATTCAGACAGGTAATACAGATGCGTTGTTGTTGCGTTGCCTCCTTACCCACTCCTTGAGCTACTTACAAGCCACAGGATACGCGACAGCACAGCTGTCACTTTACGCCGGTAGAGGTACCTCCCAGGTCGTGCCGGCCCAATTAAGCTGCATGCATACATGTAGCGTAGCACTATCTCTTACTTGTAAATATTGCTATTAAGTAACAATGATAACGATGTATAATATTTTTTCATTGTTTCCAGAACAATGACCGTTAAGAAGACGACCCGGTGCGGCGGGTACGCCTCAATAGTGGCGCGACAGAAACTCTCCAATGTCAATCATCAAATAGACATGGCGTCTTTGACCAAAACATCCAACCCAAATTACAACATCATTGTTGGATTCAACGAAAAAGATCAGTTGCAATTACTTACGAAAGACGAGAACAATGACGCTGACAAAAAAATAAAAGAATATAATATCATATCAAATAAATACGAAAATATACCAATAGATGACATCACTAACTGTGTGAACGTGGAGAATTATCTAAATTGCGACAACACTCTAGTCTTTTATGTAACGAAAAATCTGAACAAGGAGGCCATTGCGCTTCGGTTCGAGAATGAACAGGATTTCAAAAGAATATATTTCACCTATAAATATTTCAAGATGCGCAACAGACTGACGATGAATGTGCATAACTACACGAGCACAGAAAGCCTCTTTGGTAAAAAGAAGATAATTGATACGTACAATTATAAAAAGCACAGTTTCGACGATTACAATCTATTCGACAAAATAAAACCCGAATATGATCTAATGCAAACCACAGACAACGACGGTGTCACACATCTGTCTGTACTACAAAAAGGTCTATCTCGTTTCGATCAACCCCTGAGCCTTATTGGCATAAAAAATAACATGAAAGAAGAAATAGACAGTATTATTTTTCCAGATCTGGACATTCCTATTAAACCGGAACGAAAAAAACTGTTCCAGAAAAAACCTAAACCGCCTCCTTTATATAATAACGAAACATTCAAAGTGCTGAAGGGAGAATTTATAAGAGTTAACGTTGAAAGAACACCAGAGCCATTGAAAGATAACAGACAAAGCAAATTGTCAGATGTACCTTCCTTCCGGGAAAATAAACCTAAGAAAATTAGCACCAATAGTAATCTTTGGTCTGCAAGTAATAAAGGTGAGTTGCATTAACTATTCTAGAATTCTATTTTAAATGTTTTCTATATTGCATAACTCCGTGGAACTAGCATCTATCGCAACAAGGAAATGCATTGTTACGTCGTCATAATTCTATCATGATAGCTAGCTAGGAAAACACATAAGAGATCGATACAAAACTTAAGACGAGTTCACAAAACTACACGTATTTTATTTATTTATTTCAATTTTACAATTATGACCATGAAGTACACGGTACATAGAAGAAAATTTTACATTACAAATAATAATTAGCGAGAATTAACAACATTTTCAAAGTATAAATAACATAACTTAATAAATGGAGTCATATTAGTATGAACATGACAACTGTGGGATCCGAAGCTAGCAATCTATTTAGCGTATTGAGTATCGAGTGACTCGGTATATGAAATTATATGTATGTAAATAGTACTTATATGGAATGTACCTTATGTGAATATATATGAATGAATTAACCTAACATGAAATTGAAAAACATAAAACCTTGTAGTATATTCTGAACTACGCATTGCCTCTCGTGTTATCAATCGACCGACATCTCGTATAATTGTAATATAGGTTGCAGCAGGGAACATGTAAATCTATATTCGAAAAACATTGGCCTCTTCCTGACGCAGTCAGACAAACACGCTTTACGAAATCATTATATATATATAGCGACATAATGCAATAATGCAAACAGAATTATTGCATTATCTCGCTTGCGAACGAATTGTCAATGCAAGTGAAGATGTTACCAAAAATGCAAAGAACATTTTCGTGCAAAAGTGAATGAACCTGGCGCAACGAGCGACGGGTCGCGGCCTCGGCTCGGTTACGTGTCGTGAGCCGTTCTATTGATTACAATTAGCAAAACTGTTTGACAGCAACACCACTTACCATGCGCGACACGTCCCTAGAGACCTTACACGCTACTTTAACCCAAGATCAAATACTATCACCACGTTTTTCCTTAATCTACCAATGACGATATTGTTTATTTAGTTTTAGTTTTGGGAGTACTTTATATAGTAGACACTTAATGGAAATATTCAAACTAAAAGGTTAGGTATATCTGAAAATTAGGTCTATACTATGTAGTATTATAAGGAAGAAAAAAATGTTGTTTAGATTGAATATGGGCCCACCTACGACCTATCCGTCCACAGATTTGGAAAATTATTTTATCATTAGAATTCTACATTGCCCATGGTTAAAATAAAGAAGGATAATTTCAAAAATGGGAAAAATTTCCCATATCGCTTACACTGCAAAAAATTTCGAGAAGGGTGTATATCGAAACACTTGTTCAGTGTCATCCGTCACCCGTACGGGAACTGCTAGCAACTAAATAAAAATTATAATTATGAAACAACTAAACTAAAAAATAAGAAGTACAAACGTTGAAAAACAAGAAGCGAGATGTAGAGACGACGCGACGTGACATAGACGTGCCCTTGACTGATTGCGCAAAGTTACGAATACACGCTCGTTTGTACGTCTCGCTTGTAGAAGATCTAAACTCGATCACATGCGAGAGAACACACGACTTGTCGTCTAATAGTCAAATGTGAATTACATTAAATGGTAGACAGAGTGTAGGGAACGAGTTTATAGACTGGCATGGCTATTGGTAGCGGAAATATAAACTTTATTTGTGTTTGACGTTTATTAGTGCAAACTATTGTATTCTCTGTCTACGGTGCAAACACAAACTGTGCAAACACTAAAAGGTTTCGAACCCTTAACATCGCGGGCTTCTACCACCGGTGGTGCAAAAGGTATTTTTAACACCCACAATACCGTACCTAGTGATGTAATAATATCTATTTGAATGGTATGAATATATAAAAACTGTTCCAGTATATTGAGGTATTCGAAGTTTATAGCTATAAAATGTATTGGTACGCTTACTATCTCCAAAGTAAATAAATAAATAAATATTATATTAATATTCTTTTAATATAATACGATTTCAATAATAGATGTGAATATGACACTGTCATTCTTTGTAAGTATCTAATGCCGAAAATTAATATTATTACACGACACGACACACATTCGGCAAAAGTGCTGCCTCTATGTTTATTGCACGATCTTTATTGCGATAGGAGTCCAGTATATCAAGATGAATTCAGATATAGCTCAAGCGCAAATTGCAAATGTAGAATATTTGGTACCATAAAAGTCTATTACACGCCTCAAATTTAAAGCGGTAGGTATTGTACTCTCAACGTCTTAAGCGGGCACGCATTTTTCGCGACATAAATAGCCTTTTTTGCTTTCTTTTATTCGTTTTGCTATAAATATTAATTTATAATTTGTTATTATCATTAACTTTAGCTGGCGACATGATTTCTATTTTTTTCTGGTCTAAGATTCTTTGATTATAGGAATGTTTATTAATAATGCCTCGGTAGATTATTTTAGCTTTTTCCGTCATACCTACATGTACCTAAGTAGATGAAGAATTTTAAAATATTTAATTTTTGATTCGATTACCAATTTTTTTTCTTAACTATTTATTATTACTAAATACGGACTAATACATTTTTTATTGGCAAAGATAACTCTATTATAATATATCGTCAGCGTGAACCGGTATTCTGATAGGTACTTGTACCTAAGACTAGCAAAGATTGTGATGATAAGATTATAAGTTTAAATAACTCAGCCCTAACTTTTTGGTTAACTCTGAAACATTTTTTTAGCCCGTGAAATGCCTAAAATTTATACTTCTTACAGGTCTGCCTTATTGTATTTTACACCTTAAAAAAGAGGGTTAAGAACTAAGTCCGTGGTATGAAAAATATGAGAAGTAAAATTATGTGAAATAGAAACCGACCGAGGATAGAATTTGATATTTCACCGCGGTTACGTGTCTTTCGCACGATTCACTTCAGAATAACGTTAATAAGGAGTAAACTCTCGTCGCGTGTCGCAGCTGACATACATTTACTGATGGTCTACCAACACTTCGTATCGACACGTACCCTCCAGAACCATATTAGCTCACCAAACATACTTAGAAATTACAAAATGTACGGACAATAACTGCACCTAAGACTATTTGAAATGTGCAATACATTGTATGCTCATAACCAGTAAACGTTTAAAGACAACTGTGTTTTAATGAGCACTGTTTTGTCACGTATGCGCTTAAAAGACACGGCCCTCTGTGAAATAAAGTAATGTTTACGTAACACAACAAATAGGAGGCGAGGTCACGTATATTTGAATGAGATATGAATTGATCAACAACACACCCATTAGCTTAGCTGCGGCTAATTATATCCGTGTACAACTCAAATAAACGAACTAAACAGGCGAAAGGCCTTGCTCAGGTGCACAGTATCACCAGTGGTGTAACTACAGGGTGACAAGTCGGTAAAGTGCCACAGGTTTTTGGTGGTGCGGGGAAATGGCCATCTTTAAAACCCGTCACCGAAGTGTATCGAATATCCTATAAAACCACCGCGAGTGCTGCCAGTGCCAGTCTGGTGAGGTTCCCCGGCCATGATATAATCTCTAGTGCACCTCGATGGCTAGTTGGCAGCTAGTAGCTTATGCGCGATAGCGGCCCTCCTCTGCTCTTTAGTTCTCTCCTCTTATATAAAGGGTAGAACGAACATCTTGGCCAAAGTTAATTGATCAATGACAGGCTTCCCTTTGATCAATTAACTATGCCCAAGACGTTCGTTTAACATTTGCATCTCCCCACAACAGTATTGTGTTTACTATAAGAAATGCAGCTGCGTCCCGCTGCATGCAGGCAAGGGGATCGGGTAGAACACTATTTTAGCCGGGCTCGTTTGGACCATTCCGAACCGTCACTAGCGGGACGTAACAAGAAAGCTGTTCCTTCACGTCAGTATAATATAATAAACCTGTATATAATCACTATAATCACTTGTGTTAGAGAGAGGGATTGCGTCTCGTCCCTGCTTATCTGCGATGCATTATGCCTAAGGAACTATTACTTTTATTCTTGCTTACACACGGCAAGCTCATCTTCCTAACTTACCTATTAGGTATATACTTACCTATTAAAGTGGAACAACCCTTTAAAGCAATTGTACATTAAGGTATACTATACTATTTTAAGAGCTGTCGTCGATTCGTCGATCAATGGTTAAAAAAAATAAGGTGAAAATTTAATGATCGTATGCACATTATGTAAAAAACAAACCCTTAAACAAGGAGTGACCTGAGTGAAGCAACACATTAGTTGACACATTAGTTAAAATCATTGATGTGTGGTCTGACCTAAGAATAATTAAAACAGACGTAACGTATTTAAATAATCAAATGCTTATTTCATTTGGGTAAAATATAGGCAACGTAAAATACTTACCTACCAATATTATTTTGCCTTATATTATTTTTTGCCGGTAAATACCTCTTGTTAGTGAAAAGAGTATAATTATGTATCATTAAAATGAAACACGCGTTATAAAAACTCGAGCGTTTATCATTTACATGGATAATGTAAGGAGAAAGTCATTATAAATCTGGGTAATATTTTAGACTTAAATGCGAAGTTACTTCGATGGTGCAGGTGGCAAATTTGAGGATGAATAGTTTCAGTGTAGCTAACAATTGAATAGATACTTCACTTGAATTGTTAATTTTCAATTGTCATTTAAATTTCATTTATCAGAGCTTCGCCTTGATAATAAATAATCGATTGAAATATTTCGCATCTCATGTTATTATAAATTCGATAGTGTTTATATTTGTTATTATTGGTCCACGCAAAAACGACAAATCATAAAGATACTTTTCGTCCGGGAAAAAAATAAAAGTTCCCTTTATAGTATACTAGCTGCGCCCCGCGGTTTCACCCGCGTAAATTTCGATCCCGTGGAAAATAGAAAATCATCCCACGGCATCCCATAGGAGTATTTTTTCGGGATAAAAACTACTACTCCTGTTTGTTAATCCAAGTTACCCTCTTTGTGTGTGCCAAATTTCATAAAAATTTGGTTCAGCCGTTTTGCGTGAAGGAGTAACAAACAAACAAACAAACAAACTTTCATATTTATAATATTCATAGGATAATATAATAGATTTCATCCGGGTGATAGCGCAGGGCATTACTAGTCGTACTTACGCAGATAGCAATGCACAAGAGCTGCTATTTCACAGTGGTTTTTAAATACCACATATTCCTATTGTTCTATGAACCAAAATAGTCTTTTAATTCATTAGTTAAATAATTTATAATTATCTATTTGTAATGATGTGTAATAGGTAAAGTTGAGTTTAAACTCAACTTTTTAATGGAGGGTATGAGGAGCAGTCGGACGACCCGATACTAGTATATTCATAGACATCCACACAACCCCAGCACGCAATCCTTTGTCCTTTGGCTGCTACATTTATAAAATCGTTGTATGTTTGTTATGTGTGCGTTACGAAACCATTCATCTGTAATGAGACCTTGTTGTTTTTGAGAACGCTCGTGGATTTGCCAGCAGCTGTGGCACAGTCCATTAACTACCAATAAATTTGCTGTTTTTACTACGTCTATTTATCAGGTTTTGACATGGCGCGCAAATGTTAGATGATATCAACAGAGATGTAAAAACTGTGGCTTATGCAACATTAGCTTAACAGATCTCGCGGTAAATGGCAAGGCTGCAAATTTTTATAACAAGCTATACGTCTGCATTACAATTTTAAATCAATGTTACATTGATTTAAAATGAACATGGAGCAGTGTCCGAATATGGTATGGCGATAACAACATGTCATTTAATGTTATTTAAATCTCAAATTATGTATCGTTTAAACAATATTTCATATGACTACATATCAACAGCAATTTATTTGACTACATTAAATACTAATAGTT
>LUGF01047880.1:0-19599 GCA_001625245.1 Calycopis cecrops
AAACAGATCCATTACGTAACATTCGTTCGCGACTTTAAAGTTTTCCTTTTAAACATTTTGTAATATTTTAATTAAAAAGGTGGCTCTCTCTTTTATGCTTTTTAAGTAATTGAAAAGGCCATACGGGACTATCCGACTGCCTGGGAACAGTCCCTCCTACAACGTCGGAACCGTGCAATGGTGTCAGGTTCCCACCCTGATCACTGACCCTAGTGCTCCAAAGGAGCACGTTACCTATGTGTGGACTCGTCAGTCGTCCCAATCTTCAGGGTCTATCTTTGATCCTGTAACATTGAGTGCAGAGAAAAATCACTTTAGTGATCATATCAAACTAGCCCCTCTGTACCTCGTCACACACTCATAAAATTCTTAGAATTTTACACTGAGTTTATTTTTGCGCAAGTCATAAGCCTCAAGAACAAAGAGGAGCTCGAGCCAGCGGCAGCGTAAAGAAGAAAATAACAAAAAATCAACATTAATTTTGTAGTGCGCGATTTACGTGGCCGCTTTGTTCATTGTTCACATTCTAATTATATTGTTACAGTATTATGTGAACATAAAGTTAGGACACTTCGAAGCACAAACAATATTTTTTTAAGAGAGAATCCGAATTAGTCTGGCAAAGCCAAGATATTACGGGCGGGAAAAATAGTGTTAACACTAAATGATGTAAATTGTATAGTATTGTAGCTAAGTTGGGCCGGTACGAATTATCATGCGTAGCTCTAGCTCATCCTTTCCCAAAGTGGTCGAAATCACCCCCTTGTGGGCGCTGGAAGATTAATAGGGGATGATAATGAGCCTAGAAAACGACTCATATGTTATAGGTTTATATAGTGACGTGATAAAAGTGGACATTAGATGAAATAAGTTTTAGGAATGTCTGCTCTAGCTGTTACGATGGCGCCGTAAAGAGACATCCTTTCTGTCATTAGGTTTGTATTTATTGCTTGCCCTTTGGAGAAGAAAATAAAGCCATTACGTCCGCATACTTGCTAATTAGACGTATAACATCTATTTAGCAAGTATGCGTATTTTTTCTGTTGAATTGTCTCGTAGACCATGCTGGAAAAGTAGCTGTATGTAGCAGTAGATTAATAGAAACCGATGAAGGACAAAGACGAGACCCTCACTCTGTTGTGCATTCCACTGCTCCGAAAACGGTGGCGTTTTTCTGTGGAGATCGCGTCTCCCCTTATAGGTGATCTAACAAACCGTCAGTGTGTCTAATGAACAGTATCAATCCGTTCCAGATTTCAGACAGACAGTTCTGAGACATCACCAAAGGTGGAAAAAAATGTAATTTATATTATAACTGTGTGCCCCAGCTCTCAACCAATTAAGACAATTTCGCTAACCATCAACACGAAGAAACTCTGCTCAATCAATTTAATAAAATATATACAACAAACACACACACGAATAGGCGTCAAATATCACCCTAAATTGTGTTGGGGTTACAAACGCGTGCAACGTTATTACAATGTTGATATGGAGTCGAGTTTGCCACTCGACCAGATGTAGGCTCGGCGAAATTTAATTTCAAGCAAAATTGACGTTTTGTGACGTCAGCCGAGGATCGGCTTGGCCGTAAGCCAAGTCGAGATAAAAGTTAGAATGAATTGTTTAAAACCACATTTATATGCAAATGTAGCTACTAACATAATAATCGATAGATGCAAGCTAGAAATTAAACCATCGAAGTTTAGATTAACGAATTGTAATCTGTTTTCACTTAATTAATTTTAATTTTATGAAGTACTAGCTGCACCCCGCGGTTACACCCGCATAAAATTATCCTATGGCATCCCATAGGCTCATTTTTTTCGGAATAATGACTGTCCTATGTGTTAATCCAATTTACCCTCTATGTGTGAGCCAAATTTCATGAAAATCGGTTCAGCAGTTTTTGCGTGAAGGAGTAACAAACAAACAGACAAACATACAAACTTTCGCATTTATAATACTAATAAGATATTATTTAATCAAGATATAATATTAATTTTCATAAAAAAGTGAAAATACATTTAATCAACTATACTAAACCTTAGTTTTCGACAATGATTATAATAGAAGCGTAGCCACATTTGGCTAACGGTAATACCGTAAAATATATTACAACATAGTCATTTATATTCAAATCTGTAATTTATATACATGCGAAAACAAGTTTCGAGCCTGTATTGTACAATAATTCAAGGAGAAAGTATTGCTGTATTGCTATCTCATCGGGTCGGTAAGATCGGGTATGTGTCTGTCGCTCACATGATAATTCCTAAAAAGTGATGACTATGCTTTCCGTTTTGTCGTCGTTTGCGTGTAGCCGGCGGCGAGATGGGCAGAAGGAGGATAACGCTTCTTGCTTAACCACTAACGATGCAGAGGTTAATGAGTCAGCAAATGGATACAAGTTCTCGTTTCCCCTGTATACTATGTTTTAGCAGTCTCATATCAGACGACGTCAGTTAAATAAAACCTAGTAGTAGATAACACCTAGTTTGTGAAAACGTATGCAACATGGACTAATAAATACCCATAATAGCTTTCAACCTGAGTAGGTAAGTATGTGAGTGTTAGTTCATTGAAATGTTACATTTTTAGGCCTAACCTTGTGTTTCTCAGAGGACGCAATTTTATATAATATATCGCTCCTTGAAAAGAAAAGGGCCACAAATCGAAAGTCGTAAATTTTACAGGACGGCCAAAACAAAAATCTGAAGACGATTTTGTTTTAAATTTCATGTTTTTTTTTATTTATTGAATAAGTTAATGTGATCATTAAACGTATTTTTACGTATTCTATTGTTTAAAAATAATAGTATTTATACACCTGTTACCAATGAAGCTAAAAATACACAAAAGTCCCTTTTCTTTTGAAAATTTGGATATTATTCATAAAATTTATGTCAAAAAAAAAAACTTAATATTCAAAAATAAATGTTTTATTATATCTTTCTTTAAATTATTTTACTTTTAAAGTATTTATTACTAATACCAATCATGTAATATTAACACAATTTAGAATCTTCTTTAAAAACTAAAAAAATCGTACAATATAATAATGGCAGGATAACGAAAATGAGTGAATTAAATTTTTTATTCTAAAATTAACAATTTAAAAACCTCAAATATGCCAGTTACTTGAATTATATTCATGTTGTATAATCACAAATTCAACAACCACATCCCATATCTCACGAAATATGAGAACAATTCTAAAGAAGTAACAAAATCAATGACAATTTATATAAAAACTGTTAACAATATGCAATTGTTTTATAAGATTTCAACCAGACAGTAGTATCCAAGGCCCTTTATAATTTAACTGTCCTATATTAATACTATTAATGTTAGAAAAAACATAAATTTGGTACTATTTAGCTATAATATTTTTCTCAATAACTTTAAATTTGTAAGTCAATAAGAGTGAAATAAAAAACGGTGTATGCGTTTTTTATTTCACTTATTTTAAGTTATGTTATGCTTTTCTTGAAAATTAATTTGTAGTCTTATTTTGATCAATGTGCCTATCACAGTGAACTTTTAATCGACAGTAAGCCGGCCTGGTACATAATTATATAAGTGATGATTTAAGATCCGTTAGAATTTAGAAATATTCCTTTGAATTAATGAGTGAGCAGCGTCTCCTTCATTTTACTAGTGGCCTTTTATTACAAACTAGTGTACCTGACAGACGTCGTCTTGTCATTGACTTGAAAATATGTTATCACGGTAACGTGTAATGTTATGTGGCCGAATTATCAATCCGATCAAAATTTTGCTCTACAATAGTGTATTTCAAACTATCAAAATACGTCCAGTAGTTTTTGCGTGAAAGCCGCTCTAGTAACACAAAATAACGTCTTCTACAGTATTATCTATACCTTTAACAAAACAGTAAAATTATATAGTAATAATAAATAAAATTCGTAAACATTGAATATATTTCGAAACGAAAACCTAATTGGAGGCGATATTAAAATATTATATTAAAATAGTCAACATCAAAAACACTTTTTACTGCGGTAAAATCGCTTATACCTACGGGAAATCGAAATTTGGGCACACTGTAAGCAAACAATAACAAATTACTTTGATTATAATATTACTACGCTACGCGAACGAAGTACCACCAGCTATCATATTTACAGATGTATGTGTGACGCTTCTTGTTAATTTCGACAAGACATATTTTATTGTATGATATATCGCTAAGATAAATTAATTTTGTTGTATAGTAGTGGTGTGTACACAATAGTTATCACTATAAAAATCGCGTATCGAGCGCTGTGTAAGTAACCGGTGGCCGATGGCCGAGGATGGAGGAGGTAAGAGAGCAACGCATCTGTATAACCTCTATGTGGATGTTTATGGGCATCGGTAGTCATGAAAATGGCTCCAACTGCTCGTCTGTCCTCTATATATCTACTATTAAAAAATACAAATAAAAAACAATGTCAAATTCAGAAGAAGTCGTTTCATTTAAGTTTTTCAGATACATGAATAACAATTTAACTAACCAATTTAATTGGCATCCGACAAAAAATGAGCTTCAGATGAAATATTTGATGTTGTAGAATCGCTCACAAACTAGATTGATTTGGTAGATCAATCAATCTCTTCAATTACTTTTTTATTTTTTTAATGTCTTTTTGTTTCCTGCAATAAATTTTAAGACAATCTTCATACTCCAGTATTGATATGTGACCTTGATTGTCTGCTATGAAATTACTGATTAATAAAATAAAATGTCACGAAATAGTATAAGAATATGATAAAATTAGACATTTTGTAAAACAACAGTATAGGTACAGGACCAAAAACTTACTATATCATCGCAACATCATGAAAAAAAGAAACTTTATTAACACTCGTCAATTTTGTTTGAATAAAATATAACATAATCATTAGTATTTTTTGTGGCAAACGGACATATTTCAAAGCTTTCCATTTTAGTTTTCAAAATAAAATAATTAAAGTACTCATAATTCCATGCAAAACGAACGCAAATCCAAAATGGCACTACTATATTGAAAAAAAATCTTCATACATAAACAATTTGAAAGCAAAATGGACAGGTATAAAAATATGGCACTATTGTATTCTGTAATACTATGATATTCACATTATTTTTGATAGCCAAACTGACGTATTTTGAAATATGGCGTTCTTGCAAAGAACTTTACATGCAGATTTCGATCGTTTTTCGTGTTATGGCTCTTTTGAAAGCAAGTGACTTGCGTTGTCGGGTCGCAACTAACAAAATGGCGGTGTTGCACTGAACTTAGCTGACAAAATGGTCCAATGGAAAAAGGGCGGTTAGCTGTTTCGGGAAGAAATAATGCAAATTTTATGGGTATCTTTTTGTATATATGAAATTTAATGGATTTCCATATGATTTCTGCAATAAAACGGTTTTGAGATTTTTTTGATTTATGTCCCTTTTCTTTTCAAGGAGCGATATATTTTCTACAACTATACCTAGTTTTATTATTTTTTGTCGTCAAGTGTCGAATAACAAAGTTATAAACAAAAATTAATAAATTTTGTAACAAATTTTCTTATGGAGGTTGCATCTTTTTTCAGGTCATTTTACAATAAAATTAAATTACTTTTATTGAAGTTTTTTTAACGAACAATTTCCATTATTAAGTTGTTCAACTTTCTTCATTTATCTAGGTATTATAGCGCACCAGAGTGGACCATATTTTGGAATGCTCATGGGAATACAACGAAAACAAAAGGTTAGGCTTACTTTTTTATTTATAATTTTTTTGTTCATACAATTTATTATGATCTTAACATTCCTATGCTATTTTCAAACCAATGTTGCGCAATATACCTGTCTTAATTAAAGCCTTTGAAGGATCCAGAACCAAAAAAGGAACCGTAAAATGAAGTCGCCTCTTGTTTCACAGGAAAATAAAATCCGATCGCAGAGAGCCATTGCTATTGAGACTTATCTGAATTATTTCTTTTGATTGTTCGAGTCGGGGCCCATTCGGTTGAATAACTATTGACTTAAGGCGATCTTTCACTCTGGGAGCTATTCATTAGCTCTATTCTCTTTTTAATCTTCATGTACAGGTACCACATTTTTTGAGCTTTTTATAAATTTTCTAGTCAACAAAAGAGGCGATAAATGGATTTTAAGAGAATCGAGCCACATTTGGAATTGAGAAAATTGTATAAAACTGTACGTAACCTGAAATATTTTTTCTTATACATTTTTTTCGTTATATTTAACAACTAACAAAGCAAATAAAACATAAATGCAGGAAATGTTGTATTTTGAAATAAGTGAAAAAAGTTTATAGGTGAAAATATATTTCCACAAATAATTCCGCCGCAGAAGTGATAATTAAATTTTTAACATGAAATGAGTGATGTTTGCAAAAGAATTACCACTTATATACACTTTCTAACGCAGGGCGGCGAAACCGCCTTACGCTCGTCGTTCTCTGAAACTAGTCAAATATTTGAACGAAATCTAACTAACGGGTCGCCAGCTTAACTTTCACATGTATTTCGAAATCCATTAAAACTTTTTTGTATGATTTTTTTGATCCCAGATTGTGTTTCAGTTAGCCTTTTCTTTTAGTCTTTTAGCTTTGGTATTTATCTTCCGCTGTAACGTAAGATATAGATATAATTGTGGCTTGAAGCCAATGGAACTATAAGCACAGTATGGTGTAATGTCACTCTTTGACTATATTTTACCATGTATTAAATAAAATAGTTGATTAAATTAAATAATAGTAGTTTTCATTTTCAAATGCAAAAAAGTTTTTCATTTCTAATATTTCGTAAAATTATGTATATATTTATTTATGATTCGGTTTAGTAGGCACTGTTAGTTTTTTGTTAAAATATTAAACTTTGAGGCAAAGTGCTTCGTAGCACTGGAAAGTATGACTACGTTCACTTGTAGCTCAGGAAACAAAACAAAATACCTGCAGCTGTCATGATCATGATAGTAACGTGAAATCGTAGAGAGCAAAAAAAATAATAACAGCTTCATGCTCCATTTTCAGTAAAATACTGTAACAGTATTGAGGTTAATAAAATATTTACCTTATCTTGTCTCCATTACCAGGAACACAGGATTTGCCAACAAAATCAGCGTTAGCGGAAGCTAAATTAAATTTATCGAATCGGAGTAATTTGGTACACAGATAAATATTTCATAATCGAATCATGTGAAATTAATCAGTTTCGGCGCTGCGTTAACGAGCTTTGAAATTTAAGTTAATTGGCTTGGATATAACAAAAGGCAGTTGGCGTTTTAAGTTATTAAAGATTTTCAAGGATAATCCAACTTGCTTGATGATGACGAAAATTTGGTTAGGCAATTTTGATTACTTATCTTAATGAACAAAAATCTTGTGTTTTGTAGTGGATAATCTTTTTTTATTTTGCGGGGAAATGCGCACTCCTGGATGGGGACTTATGGGTGTGTAGGACTCGCAAATAAACCACACACACCCACTAAAATATCTATGGTGCCATCGGCCGCCTATATTGCTACACCCGGATCTTTCAGCAACAGGTACCTCGGCGATTTACCAGTCCTATGGGTTACATCCCAATCGGACCGACACGTTTTGGTACGGACACAACACACCTATAGTGAAAAAATCTGTCTTTGAAAAATTTTAAAACTTTGTGGCATGTGTGATCTACAGGCGCTAGCCAAGAAGTAAGCAGTGCATATTTTAACTACGGCCTATTACCGCTTACTTTGCCTTCTTCCACTTTAGTTTATTACTAGGAAAAAAAAATATTTTGGAGAATATTGATGTAGCGTTAGTATGTATATAAACTTTTTTTTTGTGTTGTCATCACTCCTAGCTACGGAATAAATTTACATTACTTCTAGGTATTTTATCGATGTGATGAACTGTTTGATAAATATCACTATAAAACCTCAAACTAAAATATCGTGAATTTTTGTTAGTATTGCAAGTTTCTAAGGCAAAAATAAGAATTATTATACGTTCTATATTTTTATATTTTTTTCATCCATAGACGCTAAAAAATAGTCGACGAGTCAATGTGTATAGGAGTTTTGAATTTTAAATATAAAATGACCGCTTCTAAATCAAATAATAAAAAATAATAAAATAATAAACTATGAATCTGCCAAAATGAACACTCAAATAATTTGAAAAACAAGTAATTTGGACTTGTTTTTGTAATTAACAATGTATAAGTGGCAACACAGAGGGCGACGGAAGCGTCGCACTTAACCTTGCCTGCGCTGAAAAACTCAATCACTCGCCACAAGAGAGGAGGCTTAATTCTAAAAGGGTTTTGCGATTTTTGACCAAATGGATCGGAAGGTTCCATGGACGGATCATAAAATCTGGTAATTCTGTTTATTTAATTATTGGTTGAGATACGTTTTTAAGAGCAAAATTTGTCTAATGGAGATTTTTATAAGTACCTATTACAAAAGTGAGTCAGTAGATTGTTTGTTGAAAAGATAGATGTAGACGCAAGTGTGTTTAGGCCCAGCGCTTCGGCCTCAAGTTCTAATCCTTGCCCTTAGTAAATGTGTGTTACCATAAAAATATTTGTTTTCGGTTCTTAGATCTTAGTAAACCGTTTTGTTTGTCTTCATTCGCGACGTTGGCCTCGGGTTTTAAATCGATACTATGAGTCTCATTCGTCATGTAGGAATTATTGTTGGTTTTGGCGCTCAACTAGTGGCCTACCTATAAGTATTACACTCATCACTATTTCTAAGAGGCGATATCATTTTTGCAATGCCACCAGGTTGGCAAACCTGGAGTTTCACATATTTGTATCATATATTGATTGATCCAAAGATAAAATAAAATATCATCATATCTTTAGATCAGCCAGTCTCTCATGTATAGAACATTTTTTATAATATAAACAAATGAATAGTTGGAGCTTTTTGAGGACTACAGTCGCCCAAAGACATCCTCACTTCCTAGGCAGGCGTAGTAATCATTACCTTTTCCGCTCCTACTGACCACCGGCTACTCACAAACCGCACCAATCGCGACAACATAGTGGATGTTCACACTGAATGCGCGGCGGCGGGCGCGTTGGCTTTATGGTGGTCATTATGTCAAGCCAACGGAAGTTGTGTCAATTAAAAAAGAACCTTAACTCAAGTGATGTACAGATCAGTATTCTATAGATAGATAAACGTCTAAACGCTAGTTAGCTCGCACCTTACGGTGGCCAACTCGCGCGCCCGCTGCGCCGTCGCGCCTTCAGTATGGACGACCACATGCATGTCGGCGTTATCATGTTAGCGAGAGGTACCTCAGAAATTTACAGAATGCACGAAACGCGCCGACATAGCTGTCATCTTATGGGGACATCAAGTGACCAATTGGTACCTCACAGATTGAGCCTGCCCAATTTGGTTACAATACAGCATGGCATTACCTCTTGTCAAAATGCGGTAGCACTACCCCTGACACCGATATTAAGTCAACGTGATGGCCAGATTCATCTGCCATGCAGCAATAATACTTAAAATTTTACTGACGTGCATTTAATATACAGTACAGTAAATATTGCCAGGGTGAATTTTGTCCCGAAACAGAAAGCTACCGCCGGAAGGCAATAAGGATATTAGTTATGAGGGAATAAAAATGGCGGACCCACGTATTGCAACGGAAAACGGATCTCGGAATGTACTTGAGTAATTTTCAATATTATTTTATGGAAATTCGTTAAAGTATTTTGTCATAGTTTCGCATGAGCAAATGTTTGTAATACGTTTAATTTGCAGCATATATATGCTTTTTCACCAATTATTATTAAAAAGAATAAAATAAACAAGAGGCAAAACAAAAGGACATGTATACTTAGTTCACATTGGCCTCGGCGATAAGGCTAGGCTTCTCTTCCTTGGGGATTGTCTGGCTGTTTCTCAACAGTCCGCATTAGATCGTTAGAACCGTGCAATGGGGTCAGCTCCCCATCCAGACCCCTAGCCGCAGAACTCCAAAAGAGCACACAATGACCGGTGGAGGACCCCGAGTAGAGCGGCTCTACGCTGGCCTCTCCCCTCAAGCTGGTCAGGTATGGGTAGCCCTAAATGTACGAGTTATAGTAGGTACTCTGAGAGAGAGTGAAAGTAGGTACTCTACTTAGCGAAAAACAGATACCTACGCCTGGGTTGGGTAGGCATTCAACTTGACTGGACTCTCCCAGTCGGAAATTCGATCATAGCCTCTCTTTGAGAATAAACACGTTGTGTTTTATTACTTAGTATATTAGATATGTATCTCTCCGCTATGCTCTATTTATCTTAAATCTCTGCATAACTAATAACTCCGGGACGCAAAATGTCATTAATATGCAGCATGAAAAGAAATGCCAACATGAAATGCAGAACCGATCCCTGAGGTATCCCGGCGTTGATACTCATAAGAGAAGTATAAACATAAGAAGCACCCCTCAAAGACTACTTGTCTTTACCTCAGAAAGTCAGATACCCAAGCACATAGCTGGAATGTAAACCGCAACGATATGGACAAGATTCATATTATAATCTCTTGCATCTGGGAGCATTTACGCTTCTTGATTGCGTTGACTTAGTGGTATTTTTTGTTCAAGGATATTGCAATTTTTTTGAAAATTGACATGTATTTGGCCTAATTGCATATTCTTGATAAAAATCTTGATATATAAACAGGTAGATGGACAATAGACTCTATCAGAGTTCTAATTGGTGAGAATTATTTGTGAGTATCCGGCGATCTACAGAAGTAATGGGTTACATGAGGGCAAAGCTTCTAAATTGCTTTGGGAATGTTAATGGGCGCATATACTCCAAAGACCAAAGCTAATTCGCTAAATTATATTAGCCCCGAAGCTATAAAAAACACGTAACGATAATAATGACAATTATAAAGTTTACACTACTCTCTTTACTTTTCAGGATAGTAGATTAGGCTTACAAAAAAAATTGTTAAAGGTAAAGCCGTGTTTCGTTGCATCCGGATTAGGCCAAAACAATAAAGGAAGTATCTCTCGCTCACTTGACCTCAAGGTATATGTGAGCCTAAGTTAAACTAACGGGAATGTCGCGTTTCTTGCAGTCGTGATTTCTGGTAGCCCATTGGAGAGGAGTACACGAGAGCGTCAGTGGTCATCACAAGGCTTCACCTAGTCCTTATCCCATTATCGTGTACTATAAATATAAAAAGTAGATGAACTCACTACACCAAGTTGTTCTCGCACCGCTACGTCTCAATTTTACACCCCAGAGACGATATACAGACATTTCAACGTATGATCAGTGTGTTAAAATATAATATTACGTAAGTTAAAATGTCCAATTCAATTGACTGCGGCAAAGAACTTGGCTCCAGGGAAATGTTTATTAAAGTCCGCATCTCGTACTGTGTGCAGAAATTTCGCGTTGAATAATTTCATTCTGTTGGTAAAATTAATTCTTAAGAGGTGAGCCTGTGTGGAGACTGCGCAAGACGTTACGAAGAACAATAATATGTTATCTTGGCATGCTTTCAACGTGTACAAAGTATAAGTACACTTTCTTTATACACTTAAGGTGGAAACAACAATAAGTGCACAGTTTCGATGTTTTTTTTAAGTTTTCTTCGTTCAGTAATTATTCTAAGATGTGATTTTTTTTTGTTATAATGGTGGTTCGTCGTAAGAGTGCGCTCTTTCTCTATTAAAAGTATTTCCAAAGGCCTATAGACATTTCTTTTAATATTATAATCAGCCCAATAAATGGTAGCAACCACAAAGCTCTCATTGGATTCATAGCATCCCGATACATTACAAGTATTCTTGGAACGATGTCGATCTAGATAAATCGGTGTCATTTGCACGAACGTAATTTTCCTTCAAACATTCTCAAGGATCCAAATCAGTGTAATTTAAATGAAATGGCTACCCTTATACCTTCATAGATTAAGATAAGATACGATAAAAATCGCCGCAAACTCTAAATCATTTGACCATCAATATATTAAGGAAGTTATTTTATTACGATGTACCCATTTACAAAGCGACTCTTTACGGCAGTTTCATATAAGCGAGAGGTACCTCCGCAGTCAATAATAAGTAAGTGCGGCTCAATCTCAGTTTCTCAGTAGTGGTTGCCTCTTACAAAGCGGAATCAAGCAGTATTCCTTTGGCATTTTTAAATATTATTTTTTAGAGCAGTTTTAAAGCCTTTAATGAAAATATTTAATGAAAAACACCCGATTTGATTGATTATTTTTTTTATAATTAAATTTAAAACTCCTGGCAATGTATAAATAATGTATAAATAAATAATATGTAGTTAAATTTCAATTGTATTTCACTTCCGACGTTTCGGCGGCATGAGACAAACCAGAGTCGAACAGTGCAACTGCGAATGTATGTATCGGTTTAATTCTTACTACTATATGCTCCTAGTATTCAATTTATTTCGATACACTTCGTTACAATACGTTCGTATTCCGTTCTTTATACTTCTATGCAGCAAAACAGCGTAATATTAATCACTACTATAAAGGGCGCGATTCATTATTTTTCGCTCGAGTATATTTATTTTTATGCTGTATTCATTATTTACGTCGAGCGTTTTATTTTCTCGTCCGCTTTAAGCGGTGGCATAATTATTTGTTTTACAGTGAACTGCTTTGATTTTGTGAAAACATTTTACACGCTGATGGCCGTCACTCGGTTCGTAGCGTTATCTTTTACTGCGAATTCGTTTTGAATAACGTAAATATCACGTTTTTTTTTGTTAACAGAAGATTGTGAAACCATTGAAGTCATCGCGACTTGGAAAGGTACTTCCTATTCATACTACATCGGCGTACGGTGATCGCTGCGCTGCCGCGTTTCGAGTAAGTTGAGATGGTCAAGACACATAATTCGTGATTTTAGGACTGTCATAGGAACCTTAGCATTGATATTTATAAAATAAAACCTATTAAAAAAGGGGACTACTTAAATTTCTTGTGGAACACCCAGTGTTAATATCTGCAGCAGTCGATTGAATATGGTGCGCTCCACGCCGCAAACTTACCAACTCACCAACTTGCGTTATCAAGTTAAGATAGAAAGATAGAAGGTACATAAGCTTAAATATTAAATATTGCCCTCTGGTAGCAGATGGGTAAAAACGAACATTTGAAAACGAGCTGACCTTTTATTCTGGGCGTTCTCTCCGGCCTTTACAAGATTTAGCGAATATATTGGGAACATTTTCGTTCGAATTCGCCAGTATCGAAATGTAACACGATAAATTCGTTTCCCACCGTGACCTTTGCGCTATGAATAAAAAGCAGGGTCCACTTTTAGTATTGTATCCCAGTCAAATTTTCGCAATCTATATAACTTATGAGAGAAAAATAAGTTGTGTCTTTGCTAAACTTAACATTCACACATTTTGTTAATCTGACGATTAAATTAGATTGAGATAAGATTAAAATAAAACATTTTATATTGTATCAACATTTATAAGTCAGTTAGAATATTAAAAGTTTCAATACAACGTACATAATATGTAATGTTATCGTGAATCAACTGAGGCAGCAATCTCCGAATAGGATTTCCAAGAACAT
The DNA here is from genome assembly GCA_001625245.1 of Calycopis cecrops. Classification (NCBI taxonomy): domain Eukaryota; kingdom Metazoa; phylum Arthropoda; class Insecta; order Lepidoptera; family Lycaenidae; genus Calycopis; species Calycopis cecrops. Next base: position 13,581 of record LUGF01047880.1, read on the forward strand.
CAAACTTAATGTTTCAGCGAAGGCATTTTACGACGTATAAAACATAGTGCTCCACATCCGACGTTTTATAAAGTAACCTACAGACGTTAGTGACTATAAGTTTCATATAACAACTGTCGCGGCCTTTAGTTCCCGCCGAGTTAGTTGTCGACACGATAATATTTTTAGTGTAGGACAAAATAAATATTTATTAAATTATTTATTCTTTTATTGTTTCATAAGTCGAATGTATTATCGAATCTAAACCAAGTCTGAAAATTTGGCCGGTGACTCAAATTTAACCCTGTACAGAGCTTTATTATATCCGAAAATTCAAGTAACATAATATTAAAATATCAAAAAAGTTGTGACAAGCCATTTGCCATTTTTTGCCATTTTATCCTTCATTTAATGGACTTCGTTTTCAAAAGGCGCATTATTTTTTATTAACAACCTTTTTCTGTTTCTGCACAGCAGGAATGAAAGGAGATTATTTTTAATTATACTCTTTGATATTTCTATCCCTGTTAATCCCAGATTATCTAGTCTCCTTTAGTACTCGTAAATAAGGTAAAATCACGATTATTTTCGTCTTTTTTCTACTAAAAGAAAAAAGCTTATTTTGGGGGCTTCCTTCTTAAAAATCGATTTTAAGTGCGTAGAAAGAAAAGTATTAATAGTAAAATCGTGTAAAATAGAAAACTGTGACTCTAAGATATAGTTGCTTTGCAGCCGAATTAGGACAAAACACTAGGGTTGCCAACTGGAAATTACGAATTTGCGGAAAATAATGATTTCAAATGCGGGACAAGGGTTAAAACAGCGTCAACATTAGTGACGGGCGATTGTTGCATGAATGTTATAATTAATATTCGATACTAGTTGTGTAAATAGAGTGAATAAGCGAGTTTCTTTTTTTTGGTCGCGATGTAGACTCCAACATACAATACAACCCAATACAACCGCTTACAGCCTGGTGCATGAACCTCGTGCATCGATTACTATTCGATTACTCTTGAATGGCAAATGCTACCGCATTTCTACCAGCTTTTTTGTTTCTTAGTATAGGGGAATGGTGAAGAAGACAAAGAGATCACAACAATTCATATATGCATGAGCGACGGTGGTCATCAAAAAGCTTCGACTGCTTGTTTGCCCCTATGTGTATAATATGACTATTAAGGAATTTACGCATGTAAATACGTAATATGCCCTAAGTAATTACAGCTCGCACGTAAATAATACGGTCTACATTCCAACGTGAGATGTGTTATGCATATAAAATTGTCGTGTCACAATATTAATTACCATACTCCTTTGAAACGGCTCGGGATCGAAACTAAAGCGGGTCAAACCGCCGAGCGCAGCTTGTAAAAATATAATCACGCTAATACAGCTAAGGACACTTCTCACACATCAGATAATAATCCAACTGCGCGAGAATATCAAACGATAACTTAATTTTTAAGACTGAATTTATCTTTATCTGATCACTCTGGCACTGTACGTAGGCTGAGTTAATAATATAAATAATTCGCAATCGTCGTATTTGTATGAAGTGAATCCTACTATAATATTATAAATGCGAAAATTTGTATGTATGTCTTTTTGTTACTCTTTCATCCAAAAACTGCTGAACCGATTTTCACGAAATTTGGCACACACATAGAGTTTTCGTGAATTTCGTGAAAATCGGTTGGATTGGATTACCGCATAAGAGTTTTTATCCAGAAAAAATGTTTCTGTAGGATTTACGCGAGTAACACTGCGGGGCGCAGCTAGTAATGAATAAAGAAAACATTGTTAGTCCTAAATAAAGAAAATGAGGAAACGTCATAAAATATGTGTATCGTGATATATGGCACTCTGTTGCTTTTGCATTTTGTCTGTCTCGGTGGATGCTTTCAGCATAACTAGGGGATATGAACCTTAACAAGGTTCTTATTTCGTATTCCTATTCTTTTAGAGATCAAGAGTTACTTTAGCATTGATGTCATCAACATTTTAGAGCTATTGAGGAGATTCCTACTATCGGTCGCCCATGTAGGTACCATTTTTCTATTATAACAAATATTATAAATTATTTTTAATATTATAAAAAGTTGTACACTATCATGTGTAAAAAAAATAAAATCAAACACAAACAAAATAAACACCTTAAGTATAATAACGCCTTTAAATGCCATTGTAAATAAATGTAAGTGTGTAATGAGTTGCTAGATAACAAGTGTGACAATGGATGATACAACTTCATATATAAACGTGACGCAAATTTAAAAAAGTCACGCATAAAACTTTGTGCTTAGAATACCTAACTATAATTATCTTTCATCACATTTTAGACTACAAAGTACAGAGATAAACGACGAAGCATAAATTCAACAACACTCGACATATATAACATTTATTTTTATCTAGTAGGTAGTTGTATTTCGTAGTTTTACTCGCTGATTATTTATCCCAACGGAAACACTATCTTTTGGGGGCAAAATTAATTAATTGTTTCATTACATTATATATGTACCTACTTTTATCTCAGGCCAGTTCTCCTATTACAAAGTATCCATGTATAAATATTTTGTTATCAAAAATGCTGTTGCTTTATCAAATTGTTTGCCATCGATTTCCGATAAAGTTAGGGCTATTTCCTAAGTTCCCTTATCTCCTTTCCGGAATTTTATGAGGAAGGGTCGGGGCAGAAAGAGGCTATAAATACAACTTGTTTATTAAATGTTCAGGAGAAATTTTAAAATTAAGTTTGAATAGTTAGATTACGATTATCTATTTTTCAGCAAAAAAAAAACTATAATATACAGATTCTTGTTTTACCTTCGCGCTCTTTTTTTTAAAGCCAATAATTTTAAAGCCCAGGGCGAACGAGCATTTGGGTCACATGATAGCAAGCGCTTCCGATAGACTTCCACTCAAATAGACCAAAACCTCAATTGTGCATAACGGTCTCTCACAATCCTTATTTTCAAAGTCGGTTTCAATTTAGTAATTATTATAAAACGAAATCCACTTAAATTGATCTCTAACTAATATATAACAAATTATGGCTACTTCACGTAATGGTCCTGACGCAAGCACAATACATTATTACGTTTTCTTAAAGTTTTTAACTTTCTGTTTTTTCTTTTAGCGCAATGGGGCAAACACGGGACATACAAATGGGTCTACCGCAGCAAGAAGCAAACAATTTACTAAAAGAGCTTGTGTCTTGCTGCATTAAGAAATGGCTGATCACTACGAGGAACAATATTTTTATAGCATAGGAGGCAAACGAGCAGTTAGGTCACCTGTTGTAAAGTGATCATCAACACCCACAGACATCCGTAACACCAGAGGTCTAACAGATGCGTTGCCGACCATTGAGGAAAGAATAATCTCTCTTCTTGAAGATCCCTAGGTCGTATCGGTCCAGTAATACCGAGGCGGCAGCTGATTCCAAATTGAAATGGTGCGTGGGATGAAATTGCGCTTATAGCGCACAGTTGTGGACTTCAGAGGATCTGGGTGGTGACGGTGGAATTTGAAATTTCGGCGCGAAGTCCTATAAGGGAATTCAGCTGCAGGTATTAATCCGATCAATTTTGCCACTTTCTTAATCGTAATAGCAGCGCCTCGCGATTTTACTTTGTAACCCGCGTAGCCTTCGTTGTTAAAAACCTCGAAAAGAACCAAAAAGTAGCTTCCGAGATTAGTGCGCTCAAATAAACTATTATATTGTTTAGCCTTATATTATAATAGTTAAGATACACGTAGATCTAATTGCTCTCTTAATACTCATTAGCACCTCAACTGCTTTAGAAATTCATTAACTGGGCTTAAATATATACCGTTAATACAGTAATTTGTCACATAAGATCTTAGAGTAGGCTTAGTAATAGTTAACAATTTAGTCAAATGTAAGAAATATAAATGGCTACACTAATCTATTTTAGTAAGAGCTTAGTATCATACTGCATTGCAGCTGAATTAGGCAGTGCGATTGGCGAGGTATTTTTTAAAATTTATTTTTAATGTACACATGAAACATATATTTTAAACTTAATATTATTAACAATTGTACAAAGGTACTATACTGTAGGTGGGTGATCACCATTAAAACTTTATCACACGAAAACTACTAGAAAAAAACACGTATCTGTAGTGAATACAAATTTTGTTGTGTATTAGTATATCTTTATTTTTATACATACATTAACTGTATCAAAAGTAAAATATTTCATCAATAATAAAATACGTTTGCTCTTAGTGTTAAATACAGTTCTACTTAAAAATCTTCGATGTAACTAAATTTCAACAGATTCAAGCTAGTTAAAAATTCGGAACGGCTGCATATTTAAGATTCACCAATTTAAATACTTTTACGAATATTAAAAATCAAGAGTAGCGACAATATTTTCTCTTATAGCACAAAATTGGCCTTAAGGTATGTTTTTTTGTATATTATGGTATATGGGTGACGAGCAGTCGGAGCCATTTTTATGACTACCGACGCCCATAGACATCTGCATTGAAGCTATACAGATGCGCTGTCCACCTTTCTCCTCCCACCTCCATGGGTCACCGGCTACTTACACACCGCACGAAATGCGACAGCACAGCTGTCATTTGTCGCCGGTCTCGTGTAAGCGAGAGGTACCTCCCGGGTCGTGCCGGCCGAATTCGGCTGCATGCAAATATGCAGTGTGGCACTACCTCTCACTAATTTAGGAGAGTTTAAAGGAGAAAATCGATTCCGAGCTTCATTCGAATTAATAATTCGCCGTGGATGTGATAATCGAATTTATAACACGGAAGAACAATACATTATTTTTTATGAGTATTTCATAGCGCGGCCGCGAACCCGGACATATTTTACACTTTATGGATGTTGTCACATTTCTGGGGTCGTTCCGACCCTGATAAACGCTCGAGATTCAGAGAAAAGGATTTATTTCAGATGTTCTCTAGTTTGTTTAACTGCATATAACATAGGGCTGAATTATGCGTTTTTTATTGTAGATAAGGACTGCGTAATAAAATTAGCGATGGTTGCAAAAGAATTGCAGAGAATAAAATATTTTACACCCGGACATATTTTACACTTTATGGATGTTGTCACATTTCTAGGGTCGTTCCGACCCTGATAAATGCTCGAGATTCAGAGAAAAGGATTTATTTCAGATGTTCTCTAGTTTGTTTAACTGCATATAACATAGGGCTAAATTATGCGTTTTTTATTGTAGATAAGGACTGCGTAATAAAATTAGCGATGGTTGCAAAAGAATTGCAGAGAATAAAATATTTGATCGAAATTTAACTCAACTTAGGTCTAATGTGTCGCTAGAGAACCTTAAGCGTTTATTCGGTTATTTCGAAACTTACGAAACCTTTTTTAAATGAAAATTTTGATATCAAATAGTCCTCATCGTTACAGTTGACAGTGGAATTTTAGAAATAAATCGAGCCATTACCGCCGACTTAGCGTAAGCGACAAAAACCAAATTTTACAGGAGAAGGTTTTTTTTGATAATTTCTACTAATAATAGTGCAATCGATTTGAAATTTACTATATAGCCATATTTATTTATGATTTAAATTATAATAACAAAAAAATATAATAAAAATGGGGCTATAAGGGTTTTTTGGCGCTTACAATACTTTTGCTGTCACCAAAGACAGATACAAGGACTAGATGGAGGCGTTTGAGATAAATTATGCACCAATAAAATTAGTAAATTTTAAATATTCCCGAAGAGTTTTTTTTTTAAATGTTAAATATCTTATAATTAATTTATTATTTAACATTGAAATATAATTATAATTATAGCTACTTATAATTACATATTACAAGAAACCCAATTTGACGTTAATCCGATCATCAAAGCGGCGCCATCTCAGGATGTAAATACCAGCGCACTAAAAAAGAAGTATTATTTCGCTTCCAGGTCTCTTTTTTTATAGGATTAGGGGCAAACGAGCAGTTGGTAGATGAGTACCGCCGCCCATAGACATCTGCAAAACTCGAGGCTTTGCAGGCGCGTTGCCGGCC